>APFE030174402.1:46523-111310 GCA_000404065.3 Pinus taeda | reverse complement strand
TTTTAACACTTTTTTAATATATTTTTTGACTTTTTTTTCTTTTGGTCAATATTTTTATTAATCATTGAATGTTTGTTAAATTTTTTATATTCAACTTTTTAGCATTCATCTAATCTTTTATATATATATGTTTCACTTTACATCTTTCACCTCTTTCACCTATTTATCTCTCATGGTGTGATCAAAATTATATCTATTCTTAGCATAAACCACATTTGCTTGGCTCATTTGCTAGCGAGAAATGTTAACAATAAAAACGTGTAAGGTGAGTAATCTATAAATGCTTAAAAATAATTACCCTTCTTAGAAAAAGACCTCTTATATGAAATAATATATAATGACCAAACTTAATTATTTAATTAAAATCAATCTTAACTGGTACAAACATAAACATTACTAATTAATGTGAATTACAAACATAAACATTACCAAGTAATGTGAATTACTATATTAATGATTAAAAAAAAAATATTTATATATATCTATATATATATATAATAATTAATTAATTTAAAGATCGAGAAACTTATTATATCTATCTACATATATAATTAAGAACCAATTTGCATTAATTTCGGTATGAAATATGATGGTGGAAAATGCCTAAAGAAGCTTGGGAAGAACGAGTGTGTACATTTTGCATGTTTGGGGTAATGGAATTGGAAAAACATTTCATTTTGGAATATGATGCATTCAAAGACATTAGAAAAAATTATGGGAATATGTTAGCATTGGTCTTTTGGCATTGCCTTTTCAACGAGCGGATTGTTGGAAGGTTGGGCCAACTCATCATCAATTCGAATAATGAAATGATATTTTAACGTCCACAAGACTAACAATAGTCTATGGGACCATCAGTTCCCTGCTTTTTGCCTTTTGCAATTCAATCATTTTCTTATTCAAATTGATGATGAGCTGGCCCAACCTTTCAACAATCCCCTCGTTGAAAAGACAATACCAAGAAACCGATGGTAACATATTCCCATAACTTTCTCTGATGTCTTTGGATGCATCACATTCGAAAATGAAATGTTTTTTTTTTTTTTGTTTTTTTTTTTTTTTTTTTTTTTTTTTTTCACTGCTCGAGACGTGCAAAATATACAAACTCGTTCTTCCCAAGCTTCTTTAGGCCTTTTCCACCATCCTGTTTCACACCGAAGTTGATGCGAGTTGGTTCTTAATTAAGCGATAAAAATCTTTGCCCTCCACGAAATGCTAGCTCCAATGAACTCTTTTTGTTGTAAACCACACGTAGGGTTAAATTCCCCAATGTAGTACTTCTTCTTTCTACCCAACCCTTTTCCCCATATCCGTTTGCAAAACTTCTCCATAACAAAATTCTCTAGCTCCTTGCTATTTGTGGTACAAGCATTGAGGTAGATATTCCATTTTTGCATCCATGTATGGTTTTGTCTCATCCATATTTTCTTTCTTTCGCTCATGCCTTCATTGAAGATAACATTAAGCCATCTACCTACTCCTATTTGCTCAATTTTTTATAGATATCTTATGAGCTGCACCATAGCAATTGCTTTGGTGAGAGTTGTTCTTGTTTCACTCAAGATTATTTCATAAGTTACCTAATTTTTTATTTCGAACTTGCTCATGATCAAGTGTTTTTGGATTGTCTCAATTTGTTTCCATTTTGAGACGAGGATGCTACTAGCCCACAATTCACACCCATATAACATCACTGGACAACTGAGAGTCCAAAAAGCACTTTAATGGTTTTCTAATCCCATAATTCTGCTTCTCTACATTTCTAATCCCATAATTCTGCTTCTCTACATTTGTTTTGAAAAGCGTATAATGCTTTCCACCCTCCTAAATTCTCTTCTTTTTGGAGTCCTCCCAATTAAGTTTGTTGTTGAAATCAATCTCAATCTACTTGTATTCATTTACTTTTTCAAGAATGTTACTTTCAAAGAAGAACATATGCTAAAATGCTCAAAAACATATAGATGCTTCTGCAATCTATGAGCCGGTTTAAAAAACAAAATTACAAAAGCGAAAAACAAAAAACGGTTGAATCCCCTAAACTATTTTTAATCTCTCGCAACTTTAAAATATCATATCATTTCATTTTATATAAACAATCAAAATAAAAAAAAAATATATTATATAAAATACAATATATGCTTATTTGCTACCGCTGCTCTCCAACCACTTTGAAATTTCTCCAATCACACGGTATCGTCCCTTTCCATTGATATTACCTCCGCGATAGCTCTGTGTTTTCCATGTCCCAGCTCCGGGTATCGCCTTTCCATTGATATTACGCTCCGCAATAACTCTGTGTTTCTATGGCCCAGCTCAGTTTGATATTATGGTTTGGGGATTGAGAGTGGACACTACGATGTAAATCTACATTTTGCGGAGACACTGTTTGTAGATACAATAAGCTGGAAGGGTGTTATCAGACGCATTTTTTATGTTTATATTCAGGTATGGTAAACGATTAATCCTAATGTTGTTGCTGAAAAGTACTTGTATTTATGTCATACCCAAATCCACTTGTGCATCAATTTTTTCTTCATTTGATATTTCGCCTTTAACAATTTAGCTAGAGTACATGCATTAAATATACTCTACTTGCAGAACACACTGGATAGCCATCTCTGGCGTGGGATTGTTTAGATAACATACACTGAGTTCAATGTTAGCATAGTTTTACCAGCAGTGCACTAAGATCCTCCTATCGTCGTCAGTGGCAGGCTGGTAACCTAACTTTCTTCTCCAAGAAAACCGTGCTAAATCGGCAAATTTAAGGCAGTTTCATGATGGGAAGCCACTGTTTGCAAACCCTTTTGATTATTCTTTTATTCAGATGCATTATTCCATCTTCCCTTGCAGAAATTCTGGAGTTTGAGATCCGCTTAGACTCCCGCCCTATAATCTTTTTGATGAATTCGGCTTCTCACAAAGAGGCCATTTAGAGATCTATATAACAGAGGCCTCCCATAGGCTCACATATAACAAAACAAATAACTCCGTTCATATGTGGTTTTTGGCTACCACAAGCGATGCACGGCTCCATGTTTTACAGTAGTTAGAGCTGGGTCACATTTAAGGACCCAAAAGTTTGGTTTCTTGTATATTGACTATACAGAGATTATTATTTACAAATGCCTCTTACATATTTTCTCTTACACGCCAAGGTGATTTTAATTGAACAAGATATCCATTTTGCAGTATTTGCCCGAATATGTAATATGCTCTGAACTACGTTTATATGTGACCCTGTGTTTTATCTGTATCTTGCTGTTGGAAACAGTTAGGTCCAACAAAGCTTGGAAATTTATATGCGACCCTCTGATGTCCTGGGTGAGGAGCTGCCCATTGCTTCTACGAGCATCATATCGAAGAACTACGACTTGCATTACACTCCTATAGAAAAGTACAGTTTTTTTTGGTTAAAGTAGTTTCACAGTTTGGTTAAAGTAGCTGCAAAAGGAACTGAGTGGTTGTTGAGTTTGTTGATTGACAAAATTGCAGGCATATATATAGGTCGTCACTATGACAACGCACAACCATTTTATTTAAATACACCAAAGTTGCTGCTAATGATTGCAGTTACACCAGTTGTATCAAGGCCCATGATTGCAGCTAGATTAAGCTGATTTTCAGACCTACGATGGGCCTCTCATTGAAAATTGGAGTGAGGACCTTAAGATCCACGGGAGATATTTCATCCAAGGGAAGGGTATAGCTAGGTACCTACTAATGGAGTTATTATTGTCCTTCAAAGATTTTTGTATGTGTTGAACAACTACAAGTTTTTAGGAGCTAGATATTTTGCATTCATACATGACCTTTCTGAAAGAACAGCCGGAACAGTCTGGTAATAAATTTTGAGGAAACTCTAGTATTTTTCTCAGGCCCTCAATTACTCGAGGTATTTATAGTTATTAATAATTATGCTACCTTCGTAGAAATTTAATTTAAGTTGAAGAAAAGTTTATAGATAAAGGCCACATCTCCTCCCAGTGATGCCTTCTTAATTGCAATCTTAGTTCAACAAAAAAATAAAATAAATCCAAAGTGGCATAAATGTAGTGCCCATTCTTTCATAGGAGCTGATTAAGAAGAGTCTCAAGCTGATCAAGAAGAGTCTCTAAGTCCGTCAATGATGGGTAATACCATCATAAATTTGTTGTAAAAAGCATTCCTAAGTTAAGTATTAGGAATAAATTAAGTAATATTTTTTTCATTATTTGATCAAAGTTGTCGTAAGTTCCATAACTGGTTTCTGCGAGACGACTAAATTATGTTATTTTTTTTTGTAGGTATGGATTAAGGGCTAGTCTGGTGGGTTTTAGGGCCAGATAATGAATCTGGGCTCTGATACTGTGTGTAAGGATCCATTCCAGGGTCGTCAAACCATAAATATTTTTTTCACATAATTTTACAGCATAAAGAAAAGATATTTGACAATTTAATGTATATATTTTTTATAATTTATTAAAAACATGTACATAATTTGTTTTATGGCAATTTACAGAAATTAAACAACAACAAGAAGATTACCTGATATGGTGGTTTAGTTGCGGTGCTCCTGCTGGAACCACCAGACTGAATATGCCACCCTACCAACTAGTGAAGTCTTTCCAACTTTCTAGTCCAGAGAACCTCCACAGGTTCCCTATTTCTCCGAACACAAGTCCAATCACAGCTGTAATGTGTTCAAAATAGATCCAACACTCTCCATACTACAAACCAATCTGACTTCTCACTCTCCTTTCTTAGTTTCCTCCTCCTCTCAGTTCTCTCTTCCCCTTCCTTCCCCACTCCAAATCCCTAAAGAACAAAAACAATGAACCCCCTCTTGGTTCTCCTCCTCTTGCACTTATGCCTCCCTCCCCATCAATGTCAGCCACCTATCATAATTGTCATAAATGTCCCACACTTTTTCGAATTTGAAGTGAATGCCATTAAGCCCCCCATGCTTACTCCTCGAGCCACTTCCCTGTCCTCCCATCCTTGAATTAACTCAAGGTCATTAGACCTTGTCAGGTCATCAAGATAATAAATAATTAAAATAATACTTATAATATAATAAAATAACAGTAGTAACATAATAATAACATTTACTTTTATGGATTAATTAAAACAAAAGGAATTTGTGAGAACCCTAATTAATTAAATGTTGAATTAATAATAATAATAGTAACTTATAAATTATTAATTAATTATTAGTTAGGATTAAGGGTTAATCAATCAAATAACCACTAATCAAGCTTAACTATAAGCTTGATCATTAATCAGGCTTAAGGTTAATCATAGCTTATTTGCTAATCATGCTTAACTGTTAATTAATTGTCTAGTATAATAAGCTATGAGTAACTAGTGTATTCGTGCAAGGTGTGGATATGTAGCTAGCATATACATACCTCATATGTATACTAATAATACTATTAGATTCAAGCACAAAGAATAATCATTTTGTAATATTCCTAATGGAAATATTAAGTGATAATGCCATAAAATCTCAGACATGCAACAAAAATTAAAACATAAGCAGAGATATTAGCACACCAGAAATTTACACAAAGAAATGTTGAGCCATATTATTAATTTGATGAAATGGGGGTACAATGAGTTGGAACAGGTGGACCTGGGCTTGCTACAACAAGCTAGACAAGTCCCAGGTGAGAAAAGTGCTGCCCAAATCCTAAGAAGTGTTTCCTCCAAAACCCTTGCGCTGACCCAGTTATATAAATTTTGCTACTTCTGGCTGGAATGGAACAGGTGTTTGACCCCTCTAGAGTGCTCAGAAAATTTTGCAAATTTGGCTATAGGCTCCCCTCAATAGATCCATAATAACCCAGAAAGGGTTTGAGCTACTCCCAACCACCCCCAGGACCCCTCTGTAGGTTTTAACACTGTACAGAAAATTACTCGCATATGAATTCTAAAAACAGAAAATAAACAATGGTGAGAGCATAACACATAAAACAAATATACACAAAGATTTTCCCCTGAATCCCAAAACCGGGACTACGAGATTGATTTTTCATTATGTTCCTTTCAATGTTACTATACATATATATACATGCCGAAGCATCCATAAACCACAATCCATTAACCCTGGATTAGAACATAACTGTAGTTCTCTTGATCATATCTACAAAATACCATGGACCGAAAACCATCGTGCCCAAAACCGTGTGCGAAATCCATGCACAAAACCATAGGTAGGTTTGCCCACCTAATATAGGTCCGATTTTTTTTTTCCTTGGGGTGCTGCCCCTAGCCCCATAGAAGGGGGGGTTGCTGCCCCCCCTCAAACCCCCCGATTAAACTATTGGGGCTAGTTGTGGAAATAATATAACACAACTCAACAAGTGAATTCCTCCTCTGCAAGTCAATTTGCACTTCTTGGAAATTCTGCCTGAATTGGGTGCCAAACCACAAGAAAATCCCCCCTGAATTCCCTTGGTGATTCCTTACAAAATTCAGTTGAAAATTCCCTGTCCCTTCACCAATTCGAGTCAGCTTCCCTCACTGCTTGCGCGGGCCCTACTAAGAAGCCTTTGCGCACTACTTGGAAAAGTAAATTTGGGTCTGTGTGATACCCTCAAGCTCTACCCTGCAAACTTCCGAAGATCTCCAGCAATAACCATGTAGAATGGACCTCCAAAAACCCGGAACTCGACCTGCCTTGTAGCTGCTCCCCTAAGCAGTGTGAGTTTCTCTTTCTGTGCCCAGACTACTCAGAAATGGGATGAAACTCCCAACAATTACCTCTGGAACAGTGCCGAAAATTGTGCAAAAAGTTCTCCTAGAGTGGCACTCGAAGTCCACTAAACAGGGAGATGAGATTCTCACTCGAAAACCTCTTGTGCTGAAAAACACATTGTAGACTTGGCTCAGCAGCTCAAGCGTACAAGAGAATAATTTCCAAATTGACAAAAAGACCCAAAATGAGGTAGCTCTCTCCTATTTATCTTAGTCGCCTCCATTTCCCTTGTGGACCCCATCAATTCAACGCCCTTTGCCCCTTTTCTCCCTCCAATTCGACTTGCCTCCAAGGGGGTTCGATTTTCTGTCTCTAGGGTGGTCACCACATTCCACTAACTTCTAAATAGGGGTGGCTGCGTTGATAAAATTTATTTGGAGGGAACATTATAGTCCTCCCCTCCCAAATGTTGTTTGTCCTCAAGCAATTGTAGTTTTGGTTGTTGTAATATGTGTTCTCCCTCCCATGTAGCATCTTGCTTTGGCAACCCCTTCCACCAGACAAGATACTCCTTGATGGTCATGCTCTTGAGCTTCCTTTCCCTCACCTCTAAGATGGCCTCCGACTCCAAAATCAAATGCCCCTCATCATCTAGTGGCGGTAACTCAGCGAATGCTGTGACCTACAGACATGGAATACATTGTGCACTTTACTCCCTGGTGGGCACTCTAGCTCATATGCCACCTCCCCAACTCGTTTAGCTACTCTGTAGGGCCCATAAAAATGCGACTTCAACTTCTCTGTTCCCTTTTGCAGTGTGGACTGCTTGTAGGGTTGAAGTCTCAGAAAGACTAAGTCCCCAACCTAAAAATATTTTTCTACTTTGCCTCTGTTTGCATATAACTTCTGTTGGTTCTGGGCTGTTTGCGAATTGTCCTTGAGAGCTGTAAGGATGTCTTGGCTCTCTTGGATCCAATCTTTGGCCCTTGGGGCCCTACTATCTCCAAAAAACATGTCAGCAAAAGTCAGAGCATCATAACCATACAAGGCAAAAGATGGAGACATACCTATAGACATGTGGTGATTGGTATTGTAACAATATTCTCTCAGATGAAGCCACTTCACCCATGCACATTGTTGCCCGGTCACATAATTGCGTATGTACCCTTCTAGCCATTTGTTCACGATCTCGGTCTGACCATCTGTTTGTGGATGGTAGCTAGTACTAGGTGTGAGCTCAGTCCCCACAAGGCGGAACAACTCTTGCCAAAATCCTCCCATAAACTTGCTATCTCTGTCACTAACTATGATCTTGGGAAGACCATGTTGTCGAAATACCTATCTGAAAAACAACTCGACCACCTGTGAGGCAAAATACTGAGAGGGTATGGCGAAAAAATGGGCGTACTTGGTTAGCCTGACAACCACTACATAAATGCAATCTCTCCCTTGCACTGCCGGTAACCTTGTGAAAATTCCATAGACACACTCTCCCATTTCCTCTTAGGAATAGGGAGGGGTTATAGTAAACTGTGATGTTCCTTTTCTGGTGTTCCTTATGGCATGGTTAGGATGGACTTTCAGAGTTGAGGGCAGAGAGGGTCACAGGTGCAGGTTGGCGCCATCAGTAGGCCCATGGGCTTTTAGAGGGGTTTTGAGGAGTTTTTATGAGGTTCGATGGCATTCGCTTGGTATATTCCATCATCTGCACAATTTGCCTTTCATTTCGTTGCATTCCGACAACTTTCAAAAAAGAGAGTTATTAATGGGCCAAACTCAATTAATAACGCTTAAGGTGGCATTCCAGGAGTAGTACTTGGCCGAACACCTTGGTGTAATAGCTCGTTGGAACCGGAACAAGAAGATCTACATGATGGGATGGTTAGAAGTGATTTTCGGTGCCCTGAGGAGGCATGGTGGCCAATTTACCATTTTCCCACAGTAAAAAGGATATTTTAATTAAGGGAAATGTGCTCAATGATTAAAATAATAATAAAATAGGAGCTTCTAGAGTGGTCCATCAGATCTATAAAAAGAGGAGGAGGAGGCCATTAGAGGACAACTTGGATTGTTGCTATTTTCTATTGATGAGGTTTGGAGAACCTAGTTCCCAACTTCTAAGCCCCAGGATGGAAACCCTCGGGTGTGCTAGTGGGTGTTGGACGAAAACTCAACACTCTTTAGGAGATTTCACTAAAAAATCTCACAATGCTTCATTGGGGTTTTGGAGAGAGCAGTTTGCAATAGTAGCTTGTGCATTGGAGCGGGGGGTCACATAGAGCTCCCTTTTGGGTGATGTTTTCAGTGACAGTTTCCAGACTGGATTAACATTGCAACAGAATATTTGGAGGCCTTCTCAACTATTGTTTTGGCATGTAACCTTTCTCCCACATTATAATAAAATAAAGTTGAGTTGCTTGTTGCAACATTATTTGTTGTTTCTTGTGTTGAATTTTTTGGTGATTTTCTCTTAAATGGGTGAAATTTTTATATGAAGAATTGTGGTTCCGCAAATTGGCAATTTTTTTTGTTTGGTACATTACATAAACAAGCTGGGTGTGTTAGCTCTCCCTTGTTCCTTTGGCGAGTGTCACACTCCTGAACGTGCCTCAATACGTCCTCCTTGAGGCCCTTCTAGGTGAAGCATTCTCTAATGGCCCTGTACGTCTTGGTGAACCCCTGATGTCCTGCCAGTGGGTGATCATGTGCAACTTGCATAATCTTATCCTGCAATTGGGAGTCGAGCACTAAGTAAATCCAATCCTTATAGCAGATCACGTTGTTCATCGCCCTGTACCCGTCATCATCTGCCATGCCATCTAGGACCTCACACACGTGTCGGTCCTTGGAGTACTTGACCAATAACTGCTCTCTCCAGTTTGAAGAGATGCTCATGAGTGAGAGTGTCACGGGCCTCTTGGTTAATGCATCCGCCACCATGTTTTACTTGCCCTTGACATACTTTATGTCAAAATTATATGCCTGGATCTTACTGACCCACTTTTCCTACCTCTCAATCAACCCCTTTTGCTCTAAGAAGAAACAAAGGCTGTTGTGGTCGGTCTTCTCCTTAAACCTGTTGTCCACCAGATACTGCCTAAACTTTGCCAACGCATGCATGATGGCCAACACCTCCTTGTCGTAAATCGAGTACAACCTCTCATGCTTCTCTAGCTTCCTGCTCTCAAATGTGTTGGGGTGCCCACTCTGCATCAAAACTACCCCAAGTCCCTCTCCAGAGGCATCGAACTCCAATACAAAGGGGTGCGAGAAATCTGATAAAGCCAACACCAAGCAACTGCTCATGACTCCCTTGAGGCACTCAAAAGCCTCCTGTGCCCCCTTAGACCACTCAAATTCCCCCTTCGTCAAATCGGTCGGGGTGCTGCCAACTGTGAGAATCCCTTTACAAATCTCCTCTAATAAGTGCAGATGCCCAAGAACACCCTCAACTCTGTCACATTCCTGAGTGTAGGCCAATCCAAAATGGCCCGAATCTTCTCCTAATGTACTCGCACCCCATCCTCCCGAATGATATGGCCAAGGTACAACATCTTTGCTAGTCCAAACTCACATTTGGACATCTTGGCATACAACTGCTGTTCCACTAGGATGTGTAGTACCTCCTCCACATGCTGCAGGTGCTCCTCCCATGTCTGGTTGTAGATCAATATGTCGTCAAATAAAACCAAGATATATCTATGCAACTGCTTGCGAAACACATGGTTCATGCAAGACTAGAAGGTAGCTGGTGCGTTGGTTAGCCCAAAGAGCATCACCAAAAACTCGAAGTGTCCATATTGATACCTGAAGTTTGTCTTAGAGATATCTTGCTCCCTTACCCAAATCTGATGGTACCTCGAATGCAGATATCACTTGTGGTGTGACAATTAGCCCTTAAGGGCACTCCTTAATGCAGGCCAACTTGTCACTTTCAATCGCAGTTCCACACTTTGACATATATAAATTATTATTTCCACTTGTAGACCTCCTCTCTTGGTGCTTGATGTGAAGATTCATTGAAATGCAACAATTGGAATTAATTCTCCTAACTGATTAACGATTTATTAATTTTATGATTAATATCGAATTAATCACACTACAATTTCTTCACCAAATAAAATAAATGTTGCGGAAATAAAATATTGGAAACTAAGAATTGCTATAGCACACAAAAATTATGACGCTGTTATTTTTGGATAATTTGTCCCTAGAAAAACCCAATGTGGGAAAACCAGTGCAGTAGTGAGAGTTTTTATTATTATGCAGCAACAGATATTATGAGGACAATTATCTGAGAGAAATAATGGCAAAAATATTTGAGGGAATTTACCCTCAAGCAATCCTGTAACAAACTAAACCTCAGAACTGGCTCTGGAACACCTCTACATCAAACCTTCTGCGCAAGCCCCATTTGTGCTACCCAAAAACTGCCTTTGATGTGATGTCTAGCCTGTTGCTGCCACTAGAAGTGATTCTTCTGACCTCCTAGAAAGTTTCTCGGCCATTGGAAGCTGAATCGACCACTGCTCTGGCAAGATTGAACTGCCTATCTTGAGGTATTGCACAACACCTGCGCAACGTCTTGAAGAATAATTTTGGTCTCCTCTTCTGACTCTTCCAGAACTGGAAACGCTTCTAGAAATCTATTGTGCTGCCCCTCTGCCACTTGCTACTCAACCTCTGACTCAATTTCTTTGTTGAATCACCTGCACTGGAAAAAAAAACGGTTTGGATCACTAAGTATCTGCACTGATGTGTTCTCCATTTACCCATCGACCTCTTCTTATAATCTCCAGTTGGGACTCCAACAGTCAAGATTAAAACTTAATCAATGGTTGAGATTATTTCTTAGTCCATCCGTGTGAGTTTTTAGAGAATTCTCACCTTTCTCAATTAATTACTCTTGATTAGCCATTTTTCCTTAGTTAGACTTAGGAATTTTTAATTATGATCAATTAATTTAATTAAGCCATATCTAGGTGGAATTTCCAGAAACGTTTTTTGGGTTTTGGAGAACTCATGGGTTTTAGCCTCTCCACAAAGTCTTGAGATTAGAACACCATCTGATACTACAAAAACTAACACTCCCTCTTAGCGAGGAAGGTGTTCTAGTGTTGTACTGCTGCAACACCCTGTCCTTGCATCATCCTCCCATACAAGCTGTTGATGTCTGACAATTGAAGTTGCCTGCCACTGTCCACCAGCCACTGCGCCATCTCTGATTCATCTGCCGCTGACTGTAGTTGAAACAAACTGCTGCATTTGTGTTGCTGCTGACACTACACTGTACAACCTGTACTGCTGCCAACTCTGCATCTGCACTGCAACTCCCTCTCACTGTTGTTGTTGCTACTGCAACCACTGCAACTAAGAAGCATCCAAAATACATAGTCCCTCGGGTATATTTCAACCCATACTTTATTGTGTTGTGCACATACGTCAAAATGTGCCTTGCCACTGTCCAATGTGCCCTCTTCGGTTCCACCGTTAACTGACTGAGGGTATTGACCGCGAAGCAGATATCTGACCTAGTGTTGACCAAATACATGAGAGAATCGATGAGCTATCTATACAAGGTTGGGTCAACATCCTTGTCATCTGATGCATCTATTTTCTTCTAGTTGGTGATCATGGGCATAGACATGGGTCTATAATCCTGCATTATGAATCTCTTCAGAATATCTGTATCATATCTTCCTTGTCCAAGGAAGATCTCCCCATTCTTCTGCCACATTTCCAATTCTAGGAAATAGTGCATCAACCCCAAATCCTTCATATCAAAATTTGCTGCTAGGTTCCTCTTGCAGTTCTCTATGATCCTTGATGACTTTGTTAGGAAAAGATCATCCACATACAATAGTAGGATGAGTGGCTCATCCTCTACCAACAAATTGTAAAGTTTGGGATCTGTGTCACTCTTGACGAATCCCATCCGCTGCAAATAGCTGTCAATCCGACCGTACCATGCCCTGCGGCCTGCTTGAGCCCGTATAGAGCTTTCTTCAGTCCGCACACATGAGTGCACCTTTCATGAGTCTCGAATCCTTCTGGTTGTTCTATGTACACGTCCTCCTCTATCACCTTGTTCAAGAATGTTGTCTTGACGTCCATCTGGTGAATCTGCCACCCCATCTGAGCTACTAGGGATATAACTGATCGGATAGAAGTGTATTTGGCAATTGGGGTGACGGTATCCTCATAATCTATCCCTTCTTTCTGTGCATGCCGCTTTGCTACGAATCTAGCCTTGTACTTCTCCATGTTGCCATCTGCAACATACTTGATCTTGTAGATCTACAAAGGACCTACAACTGACCTGTCCTCAAGCCTCGGTACCACCTCCCAAACATCATTCGTCATGGTAGAGATGTACTCCTCTACCATGACATCTACCCACACTTGATGCTATGCGGCTTTCTGAAAGTTGGAAGGTTCTGCAACCTGAGCCACCAATGCTTGGTACTTGTCAGGCTGCTGCACTCTCTCTTGTTCGTTCTAGGAGCTCCAACGAACACCTCCGCATCTCTCAATGTCAGACGAACTTCTCTGCTAGTTTGACCACTAGTGGTGGGAGGTTCAACCAACTCCTCCTCATCCTGCCTCTGATGCTCCGTTTGCTGTGATCTCACTGGATCCCTTGCACCTAAGGAAATGCTAGTACTAGTCACTGTATTGGATACTTGTGACTGTCCCACTAGCTGCCCCTGTTGTTGGACCAATGGAGCTTCAACTAGCTGATTCTGATCACCTACAAGCATCTCACGAGATCTCTTGAAAGTTCAGTCCTCCATGAACATTATGTCTCGTCTCACTACAATCTTCCTATTTCTAGGAATGTAGATCCTATATGCCTTTGAGGTTCCGCTATACCCAACGAGGAACCCCTTCTCTATAGTCTAATCCAATTTGGTGCGCTTCTCATCTGGCACATGGCAATAAGCAGTGCTGTCGAAGATCCTGAAGTGACTAACTCCTGACATCTTCCTTGTGAAGACTCCTTCTGACATTTTCTTCCCCAATGCCCTATGAGGAGTCTTGTTCTAAATAATACACCGTTGTGTTACATGCCTTTGCCCATAGAAACTTGGGCAAATCTTGGTCATATAACATTCCTTTTGCAACCCTAACTATAGTTCTGTTTTTCTGCTTCGCTACCCCATTCTGCTATGGATTGTATGGAGTTGTCCACTCTCTTCTGATGCCTTCCTTCACACAAAAATATGTGAAGTCTTTATCAATATACTCTCCACCATTATCTGAGCGAAGCACCTTGATCTTCTTTCCTATCACATTCTCCACGAGAGCCTTAAACTCCCTGAAACAATCGAATACCTCATCCTTGGTCTTCAAGAAGTAGATCCATGTTTTCCTGGAATGGTCATCAATAAAGGTGATGAACTATTCGGCCCCACTGAGAGTTCTAGTGGACATCGAGCCACAAATGTTTGAGTGTATAAGTCCTAACACGTCATTTGCTATGCTGTCACTTATTGGGAATGTTGCTTTAGCATATTTCCCAAGCACGCAGCCTCTGCACACATCATTGTATTCCGTGCCAAGTTCTACAACCGTTGTTATTGTCTCCTTGAGCATCTTGAGTGCTCCATGGTGTAAATGCCCCATTCTCCTATGCAATAGCTCATTCAGTTCCTTCCCACTGCTACTGTCATTGCCTATTAGAGCCATTGGAGAATCAAGCTGCAACTTGTTGCTTCGAACTCCAATATGTTTCACCCTCTTCTAGCTCAGGCATTTGACAAACACCTTCTTCCCTACGAAGTGGACGTCATATCCCTTATCCTGTAATTGGGATGCTAAAATCATGTTCATACCCAATCCTGGCACATGCAATACATCTGTAGCGTTGGTACTTGCACTTCACTGCCTCTAAAATTCGGTGGTACCTCTTCCCACTGGAGTGCACTTTGTTCTATTTCCCATTGTAATATGGAAATCCATCTGCTCCTCATTGTAGCAAGAGAAGTATTCTCTAACCCTTGTCATGTGAGCTGACGCTCCACTGTCTATATACCAGACACCCTGTAATGTTGAGCCCTGATAAGCAAGCAAATTTGTCCTCCAACCAGGAAGACAATTTTGAAGCCTCCTGAATATCAATTTTGTCTATGGCTTTACTGAAGAATTTACTGAATACAAATCTGTGTGCTATTCCTCTTCCGCCCGACCTTGATTTTGCTCTAGTAACAACTGCAAAACCCTCTGTGCACATACAAAACAAACTGCTTAGCGAAAAATACGGATCTGCTTCACCAGAATAACTTCTCGGCTTCACTATTGCCTGCTAGAACTACTACTGGGCTCTGCGAATTTTTCCTGCCACTTGCACTTAGAAAAGTTGAACTCTTTGCCCAGTAGTTCAAACTGCCAGGCCAACTTCTGCATAAATTTGAAAGTCAAACTGCAAGACTCCCTCTGAATTTAGACATTTCTTCCTGTTGACCACTACGTGTCAACGACCCATAGCAGTACACCCCCTTTTTTTGCAAAAGGGAAAACGCTTGATCGATGTGTTCGTGCCATACAACTATCATCATCAGCTTCACTTCCAAGATGTTATGTAAACCCTTTTTGCATGTGTATAATGTAAATAATATCAGTAGATTCGTGTCGTGTATGTAGTGGTCTAGGTAAACCTACTTTTCTGGTGATGATCTACATTCTGGGAGGTTTTTTGTCTCACCGATCCATTTTCGGATGGTCGGCCGAGTTTTCCTTCAGCCTTACCTCAAAGTC
This sequence comes from Pinus taeda, assembly GCA_000404065.3. Classification (NCBI taxonomy): domain Eukaryota; kingdom Viridiplantae; phylum Streptophyta; class Pinopsida; order Pinales; family Pinaceae; genus Pinus; species Pinus taeda. The sequence continues at coordinate 95,874 of APFE030174402.1, read as the reverse complement.
GGAATGGATTTTGTCACTGGGATCTTAGGCGAGTCCTAGTGTTCTAAATCGAGTCTATGTAAAAGTGATTTGGGAATAATCCTAACTATTTGGTTAGGTTATTTTATTACAAATTGCGTGGTCTGCTGAATTATATTTGTGTCGCAGAAATGGGTAGTCTGTGAGGGTTTATTACAAATGGGTTTTCCCCCTTATGATGTAAAAAAATGAAAATCATGATGTAAAGTGTCTTGAGGGTTGGAAAAATAATTTATCCCCTCATAGGTTAATTAATTAAATTTTCTGGCAAAAAATTAATTAAAATCCTAAGCCAAAAATTTAATTAATTCTAGGTTCTATGTAAATTTAAATTCTTCAAAGGCAAAATTCGTCGGTTCTTAAAAATTAAATTTTAAGAGGTCCATGGACTAAGGTAAATTAATTATTCTGATAAATTTTAACCCTTTGATCCCTGGGGTTAAGTCAAAGTCAAAATTTTGGGGAAATTAACTCAAAAATTAAATTTTTGAGTTAATTAAAATACAGTTAATTGAAAAATTCTTATATTCTCAAGAATTAAATATTTTGACAGATGAGATTAAAAGAAATTTTAATCTTCATCAACGGTTGAGATTATTTTGACGAGGATCACTCGAACTAGCCGTTGGAGGATTTATCTTTAAATAGGAAGTCAATTGTCAGTCAATCCATCCGACCTTTGAGTCACATGCTTAGCAAGAAGCCCTTGTGTAATATTTTTTCCTGGATAATAAAGAAAGACTTTGGGGTTAAATTTCACTGGTGTTACTCTTCATGGAAATATTGTAAGATGTGTTGTTTTCATGCATATTTTTTTTTAGCCATTGATGATAGCTTCTGAAGAGTGATTTGAGTACAAGCATCTTGCTCAGTCGCTGGGGTTTAAATGATAATTTAAATTTTGAATGTAATAGCAGGTATCTCTATTTATTTGAATTTTATTATCATTTTCTCGCTTTATTTTGATCGTTGGATTGAGTTTTGCAGGAAAATCTTGATTTTTAGACCTCGGGCGCTAGGGAAAGTTTTCAGTTGGACCAACTAACTCTCGATCTATGTTTTCTGAAGAGCCCAGCCAAATTAGCTCTGGGCTTATCATAAGATTTTATGTGTGATATACAAAGGGTTTTGAGTTAAGCACCTCCTTTAAAATTTAAAAAATTAATTTTTGTATGGGAAATTGATAGATCTGACCGTTGAGAGCCTTAGATTTTGAGGCCAGATCAAAATCATTTTTGCAAGGAATATTATCCAGCTTTTTGCAGTCCAAGGGTTTGATTTTTCTATTATTTATTTATTTATTTGTTTAACCTGGATTTTTTTTATAAGGGTTTCATTGATAAATCTGAAGCAAAATTATAACATCTTAATTAAAAATTTATAGGAAACTTTTAAGGGTTTTAGTGGGCTACCATTTTCCTTGTTATTTGTTGCATTTTCCCCTCCAGAAAATTTCAAATTTTTTTCTTTTATTGTGTTGCGTTTTGGGGTTTCTCTGAAAATTTTCGGATTTCTTTATCCTCTGTCCAAGCCCTCTTCTCTGCTTCCATTTCCACTTCTCTTTGCCTCGTATTTTTTACTAGTCGCAGTTCCCACAACTCCATTCGACTTTCTCTCCATCGTTGCTGTCCTAATCCCCCTGTGATTTCCTCACCAAATCATCGACTCCTCCTTTATCATCTGTCTACAACCCTCACCTATCACTGGGTGATGCCACTTCCTTCCACGCAAACCTGCAAAAAAGAAGAAGAAAACCCATGTCCGTTCCTCAACTCTGTCGTCGAGTTCCCTCCTTTACCCGCATCTTTTTCCTCCTCGCGGCTCCGTTTCTCTTCGCTGCTCTACTGCATCATTCCTCAAACGCTGCCTTCATCTGCTGCAATCACGGCCTCTTCTCTCCATTTGCGTGTGGCCTCAACCTGTCCTCGCTGTCCTCCCGTTGCCTTGTGCTCCCTTGCATGCCATTCTTCTCTGCTGCCCCTTGCATCCCTTTGTGTCCAAGCTGCTGCATCTCCCTTCCGCTGTTCGTATTCCTCTTGCTTCTGCCGCTGTCATCCCTTTCCGACTTGCAGTTCCTCCAACCCTCCATCCTTCATCGCCATCGAGCTCCAACCTGCAAACACACATAACAATTAAAAGCATTTCGATTTTTTATTTATTACTTTTGTAGGTTTTATTTAGGGTCAGCTTTCGACTTTTCTTTATGCTCATTTGTATTATTATGAGGTTTAATTTTTATTATTTCACTTTAGTTTGGTCAAATACATCTTAGTTTAAAATTCCTTTTTGTTTGTTTATTTGTTTGGGTTGTTGTTTTTTGATTTTTGTTTTACTTTTTATTTTTATTTTAACTTATGATTTGAAAAAATCTAAAAAATTAAAATCTAAAACATTAAAAAACTTAAAAAATCTAAAAAATTAAAAACATAAAAAATTTAAAAAACCTAAAAATTAAAAAGTCTAAAGTTTAAAAAAAATCTTCATTTTTGTGATTTGAGATTACTAAAGAATTAATTAAAAAAAGGATTTGCGCTAACACATTAAAAATTTTAATGTGGCCCATGGCCCATTAAAATCTCGATTTATTATCCCTTTTAATTTACTTTTGTCACATTAAAAATTTAATCTCTTCATTTTACCACATTAAATTAATTTCCTAAGGAATAATTAAATTGTTCATCTAAAGTTCCTTGGTGTCCTTTCGTGGTAAGTGATTTCTCTATTGACAAGTGTGATTAATGTTTTAAAAAATGATATTGTTTATTAGAAAATTGTTCTAGATCTAAGTTTTTAATGAAAATTATTTTAAATCCGGAATCTCTTGCATGACAAAGTTTTAAGCATTTACATTTAATCGTTCATGATTGTCACTATTTGTCACATTTATAAATTGCTCTAGATAACTTGTTTTTATTTAGTCTATGGTTAATTGAGTATAAAGGCACCGATCTTTAATCATTTGTTTTATCTTGTGGTTGTGTCTTATTTGTATTAATTGTCTAATCTATCCATCTCAGTTGACCAAGATTTGCTCTAAGTTCACCCTTAAAATCTCTTAGAGCTTGCGTTCCACAGGCTATTCTCATTCATTCACCTTAGGGACTACCCTCCTTGACTTGTCTAGGAGAGAGTCTAAACAGAGTAAGGATTAGAGTGACAACCCTTACTCTGAGCGTTGTCGCGGTGCCTAGACACTTTGTGCGACAACACTTCCTTTCGCATCTGAGATTCCTGATCAAATTTGCTCTGATACCATGTGAAAATTCCTTGAAATGAAACAACTGAAATTAATATCGAATTAATCACACTGCAATTTCTTCACCAAATAAAATAACCGCTGCAGTATAAAAATACTAGAAACTGAGAATTGATAGCACACACAAAAAATTATGACACTGTTATTTTTGGACATTTGTCCCCGCAAAAACCCAATGCGGGAAAACAAGTGTAGCAGTGAGGGTTTTTATTATTATGCAGCAACAGAACTTCTGAGTACAATAAAATGACGCCAAACTGGCATTTCTATCTGAGAGAAATACTCACAAAAATATTTGAGGGAATTTACCCTCCTGCTCAAGCAATCCCACAACAAACTGAGCCTCAGAACTAGTTTTGGAACACCTCTGCGTAAGCCTTTTACGTTGCCTCTGCGCAGGCCCCACTCGTGCTACCCAGAAAGTCCCTCCGACGTTACGTCTAGTCTGTTGCTGCCACTGGAAGTGATTCTTTTGACCTCCTGGAAATTTTCCCGGCCATTGCAAGCTGAATTGACCCCTGCTCTAGTTGAATTGAACTGCCTATCTTGAGACATTGCGCAACCTCCTGAAGAACAATTTTGGCCTCCTCTTTTGACTCTTCCAGAATTGGAAACTCTTCCAGAAATCTACTGTGCTGCCCCTCTGCCACTTGCTACTTGACCTCTGACTCGATTTCTCCAGTTGAATCACCTGCACTGGAAAATCGAACTATCTAGATCCCTGAGTATTTGCACTAGTGTGTTCTCCATCTACCCATCGACCTCTTCCTATAATCTCCAGTTGTGACGCTAATGGCCAAGATTAAAACTTAATCAATCGCTGAGATTATTTCCTAGTCAATCTGTGTGAGTTTATGGTGAATTCTCATATTTCTCAATTAATTACTATTAATTAACCATTTTTCCTAAGTTAGACAAAGAAATTTTTGAATTATGGTCAATTAATTTAATTGAGCCATATTTAGGTGGAATTTCCAGAAACGATTTATGGGTTTTGGAGAACTCATGGGTTTTAGCCTCTTCACAAAGTCTTGAGACTAGAACACCATCCAATGCTACAAAAACTAACACTTGAAGCTACCCCTTGCTCCTCTAAGGGTGCTCTTCCATCTCCAAGGGTCAAATTGACAAAATCATCTTTGGTTTCACACGGGTGCAAAGCCCACATGTTGGGTTCTTAGCCAATGAAACACTTTTGTGGTGCCAATTCCTCCACAACCTGAACCCTAGGGTTTGTAGTACCTCCCAAGCTACCAATCTTAACACTCCCTCTTAGCGAGGGAGGTGCTTCCACTATCTCAACTCCTAGCACTCATAACTGCAACAAACCCTGTAGCATGAACTATGCCCTTCTCGGAAGTATCATTGCCACTGGAAGCCTCCTGCTTCTTCTTCTTCTAAAATGCTTTTAGGCCATTCCACGATTCCTTCTTGCCAGTTGTAGAAGCACCCTTGCTCCCCACTAAACCACACACTCTTCTTGGGTTGCACATTCTCTCTCTGAACCTGCAAACTCTCACTAGAACTAGACTTCCTTTGAACCTCTGGAACTTGGACCTTCTCCTATTTCTGGTTTTCGTGATCTATAGTCTTGCTCGTCAGCTTGTATAGACCATGCTCCCTAACTCCAATGACTGCTCCACTAGAGCTAGAGCCTTTGGGCCGTAACTTCTTTTCCATCCGGGAAAATCAAGTCAAACCCCTTCTGCTCGATCACTAAGACAAACAACATATTATATTTGAGCTCTGGTACATACAATACATCCTGAACTCACATCAACTGCCCTGACTCCATTCTGAATGGCATGACACTTGATCCCCTGATCTCTTTCTGACTTTTGTCGCCCAACACCATGTGCAACTTCGAGTCCTATTTAGTTAGAGTCTCAAATACATCCTACGAACCTATCATATGATTCGACGTACCACTGTCCACGTACCATGCAACCTTGTCGATGGCACCCTCAGGGAAACGAGAGATCAAAGTAAAATCCTCACTCTCCAATCTCCTGGAGAGGTCATCTATCTCGATAGAAGTGGTGACACCTACAACTTGCTTCCCCTTCTTCTCATCATCTTCTTGCTTCTTCTTCAAATGTTTCTTCGAATAATGACCATACTCACCACAGTTGAAACACTTCAACTTACTTAGATCCTTCTTTTGCTTGCCCTTCATCCTTGTTGCAAGAGTCACGTCATCATCAAAAGCCTTCTTCTTCAGATGAAGCTTCTTGTCTCGCAACTCTTCCTGAATGAAGTCATCCGACAACCTGTTCCAGTTCGGCGGCTTCTCTCAAGCAATGATCCCTTTGAGGAACGACTTCCATTCTGGAATAAAACCCATCAAAGTAATCCTCACCATCTCAGAATCTGTAATAGTCTCACCAATGGCAGTAAGCTCATCTCGAACTTGAGACAATCTCGTCAGATACGAAGTCACCCCTTCACCCTGCATCATCTTGGTGGCCTTCAACTAATCCTGTAATACTAATAACTGGTTCTTGTTCTTTGTCTGGAACAAATCTTGAAGAGCTTTCGACCTCTCATGGGCACTGCTCTTCCCGACAAATGAGGTATTAAAGGATCCTTGACACCATCTAGGATGATCAACTTAGCCCTCGTATCCATCTCTTTGTATACTTCAAACTCCTTAGGGTCAGTCGACTTCTTGAAGTTTTTTTAGGCAAAGTCCCAGATCATGTTCACCATCAAAACCAAATTGATCCTTTCCTTCCAAGGACTATAGTTGGAGAACCCTTCCAACCTATCCTCAAATCGCATACCAGTTGACAACTTCGACATTGCTATTAGTCCTTCAACAACAATGTGACCAAACTCCCTCTTGAGTTGTACTTGTTGCGCACACTCTGATTCACTAGCCCTTCAAAGTAACTCTGATGCCATGTTATTTTTCCACAACACTAGAGAATGTAGGTTAGGGTATTATAATCTCTCACACTACAAACTCAAATGCCACAACAAACTACTTTGCATAACAAAATAAATACAACAATAAATCAACATGTGCACAAAATATACTTTTTACAATTTTTCAATAACCCAACATCATTATATTAACAAACTGTAATACAATTGTCTAGGGCTCCCATACCAGGGATCACGACCCTCATACAATCACTGATACAAGAATGCAACTAGGGTTTGGTGTCAACTGCTATGACAACCAATCTACACTGAACAAATCTAGCTGATCTAGTGCACTTCACAACTCCACTGGTCATACTCTAAACACATCTGCTGGTCCGTCTGCTTCGAATTAGTAGCTCTGCCTCTATCAATGGATCTTGCTCCTTTAGCTCCTTGAACACGACTCACCAATCTGCCCTTAAGCTGATCATACGTCCATCAATGATTCAACACATAGGGACTCCTGTTGAGTTGTTTACAATTCTCGTTTGTGATCAACTCTAGAATGCCACTATTGCTCCTTAGCTCCTTTCAGACTTCTTCCCACTATTGCCTTCCCGCGCTACTTCAATGAAGACAAACTTAGGGCATGGAGGGTTGTTGACAAGGTTAATCCTCTCTGCGGACAGAGACGATCCTTCTAGCCCAATGAGTGGGTCTAGCAACTAAAGTGACAATCAACTAGACATCTTCCTAGATCATAATTGAAAAGTAGAACGAGAGATATAACCTACCTTGTTCTGATGCTATTTCGATTTCCTTTGTTAAGAGCCTCGAACTGCTTGTGCCATGAACTTGTTCTTGTTTCGCTCAGCGCTTATGCACCTGCACAAGTGATCAAGAGACAACAAAGCATACCAAAACCAATAACAAATCCAATAATAACCTACTTAGCTGATCAAGGAATGCCAAGCTAACACATACATGAACATATATATTTTGGGAAGATGAACTGGTAGTTGTATATTATTTAAAGAATAAAGGGAAGCTTACAACCCTAGCCTTGATGTTGAAAGGCTCTCCTTGAGTGGTAATCCAAGTCCAAGCCAAGAAACTCTCCAAACACTCCTCCAAGTCTAATGAATAGCCTCTAAGCACAAGCTCAACATAGGGGTGCAAATGGACATAGATCAACCATTTGGGAATGGGAGAGGATTAATTTATAGGCAGGGAGAGAGAGTTAGGACCTCTCCAAAGATAGGATTAGGCCCATATCTCAAGGAGGTAGCTCATAGGCATAAGACAAAGAGGTCAAGTTAGGAGGATTCGACCTTATCTATGCGAAACCACCTCCAACTCGCTGCTCTGGAAGCTTCTAGATCACGAAGCTTCTCATCCTCTTTGGGAAAATTACCTTTTTGGGATTGTCGCGAGTATGACAGGGAACAAAGCGATGCCATCGCGGGTCAAACATGGTGCAATAGGGGACCATTGCGGTTTTGAGCTTCATAAGAGCGATGACCCTCATTTTAGGGTTTTTAAGAGCTATTTCTTCAAAGAAAGCTCAAGACATTTTCCAAGCAAAGTTAAAGGAGGGATCTGAGCTGTATAGCTGGATGAGTTTACTATATAATGATTATGTTTCGGGCACTTCGGGGTATGTCATTGGGAAGTGCAGGAGGCATGACAAAATATTGTGTAACAGATACCCCCTAAAGCATGAAGGCAGAACGAGGAGTGATGGTTGAGATGCTTTACGAGTTTTTCGCAAGGACGAGGACACACTCTGTTAGAAGACCTGCAAATCAAAGACGATATACATATACATATACATATCTGAGATCAAGACATGAATCCACGGCATGGACGCAGCCATTCGGATGATGAAGACTATATGAAAAGATCCATGGTATGGGCGCAACCATTCAGATAACAAGGATCATCATAAATATAAAATCTTACGGTATGGTCACAGCCATCCGTAGAGTAGAAACATGTGTACAATTATGAATAACATCGAACTCCATGCAGCCTGAGTCATAACAGACAAGACTCGGGATCTTGCTCTCCATCTCAACGCGATTAATGTACGAATCTTAACATGTGAATAAACGTGTTGAAGTTGAACATGCTAGAAAACCACTTGATTACCGGCCAATGATGTGGACTATTAACAAGTACAAAAGAAACCACCAATAATGACAATGGCTCTCAAGGTACAACAGTATAATCTGTGAATGTGATAATGAAGCTGAGGTCGAACTCTCGTGGAATCACCAGATCGAAAGCCAATAATGAAGACCTGGCGTCGGATGCGAAGAACTGGCCATTAGGGCATGCCAACTCTAAGGTAGTGAAAGGGAGTTTCTAAGTCATCTTCCTTGATAATGAGTTGAAGTCCACACGAAGTGACCCTTCGAAGGAGGGCAATGCTAAATCCCCCATCAACAGGATTGTAGCAATGACTCAAACAATGTATAGATAAGTAATTGCAGAGGGACTTCTCTTGAACATTGACAACATGACTCCGGAGTGTGGCAACATTTGACTCAACATAGGACTAAAGGTGATGATGACAGAATGGAATAGTCAAATGAGAGGTAAAATGGATCACCCAATCCTGGGAAGACAAGTGACAAAGTGAGGATATTCCAAACCCGACACGAGAGCAGAAGAGTGTCATGTTCAAGAACGACATGTGGCCTATACAAAGGATGTCTCATCTTCATTTTCCGCCACTATTTCTAGCGAGTACCCCAATTGTTTTTATCACAAGCGTGAAGGGGATAACATATGCTTGTCATGTAAGTTCATTTTTCCAATGAATCCATCCTAGTGAGTTTTAGGAGCCCTAGGAAGGAGAAGCTCGGTCTCATCATGGTGACAAGTCTTTCATTGTAAAGTTTTAATGAGTTTGACATAAGAATAACTCGGTATCGTTTTCATGTTTAGAGAGTTTGAAAAAGAAACAAAAAAGAAAACTCCATCATGTCCCTTTTCGTAATTTGTCCCTTGAACCCGAAAAGGTAGAAAACAATATTCGAGGGAACCCCCTAGCCATGTTCGACTAAGGTGTTCCTTTTTCGTACAATGGTCTATCTCAGTCCGGAAAAGGGTTAAACTTATATTGAGTAGGCGTCAATTCATTTACTTTAACGAGTTTGAAATGATAAGTACTTGGCAATCTTTTCATATTTTTGGAGTTTGAAAAGAGTTGAAAGGGGACTCCACCTGGAGGAACGAGTGGTATAAAAGGATAACAACTGGTTCCGGTAATGATGGAATTTCTCAAAACATGTAATGGTTAAGAGGCTGGCTAATAATACCACTCATTGCAGATGTTCCTCAGGCAAGGGTAAAGCAACCAAGTGAAGGCGAATGATTGGCCAAAGAGACGGTGACGTTGGAAACGAAAAAACCAAGGCTCATCTAGCAAAAAATCAGTTGATAAAAATAGCAATCACGAGATGTAAAGTGGGAATGCTTTCATTTTTACACAAGCTTGAAACAGAGACAAACTATGCTTGAATTTGGTTTCATTTTTACACAAGCTTGAAATAGAGACAAACTATGCTTGAATTTGGTTTCATTTTTACACAAGCTTGAAACAAAGATAAACTATGCTTGAGATAAGATTGCATGCCCATAACATAATGACTCAATTCGAGGTACATGCCCCCCAAGCTTCATTTCATTCACCTAAGTGGATGGAAAGAAGGTTCAATTACGAGATCAAGGGAAAGACTCGATTGGAATTTTACGAGATTTAATTGAATGCTCGAATTAGAAAGGGATTTGTTTCATTTTTTAACGAGCTTGACACAGGAAAAGAACCATGCTCATGACTACTTGTTTCATTTTTTAACGAGGTTGACATAGTAAAAGAACTATCCTCATGGGGATCCATTTCATTTTTTAACAAGGTTGACATAGCAAAAGAACTATCCTCAGATCCTTTGTTTCATTTTTTAAGGAGCTTGACACAAGACAAGGAACTCTACTCCATAGTCCTTGTTTCACTTTTGAAGGAACTTGACACAAGACAGGGAACTCTACTCCATAGTCCTTTTTTCATTTTTAAGGAGCTTGACACAATACAGGGAACTCTGCTCCATATCCCTTGTTTCATTTTTTTAGGAGCTTGACACAAGACAAGGAACTTTGCTCCATCCCTTTGATCATAGACCAAAAGAGGCCATGGCTTCCAAGAGGTTCTCATCAGATGGGAGAACAACATTCTGGAAGGGATACATGTCCAGGGATCCAAATGAAAAATCAGGCTCCAAAACCCCCAATACATGGTGTACTACATCATGTACTAGATCATCAGTAGATGTGGGCATGGAATAGGTGGCCACGTAATTAACCTGTGGCGAGGGTGATACCGCTTGCACATAAGAACCATTTAGGTATGATGGTTGAGTGGGAGTTGATTAAGGACCAATGAATGTAAGCTGATCAATGATCACAATGTTTCCTTTATGCGGGAAACACATCACTTGAAAGAGGGAAGAAACAAGAGTACCCATGACATAAACATAGTTACGACCAAGGAGTAGATTAAAATCCAATGGGCCTTGGAGAACCATCATGTCTATATAGACAGTCTTTCTTCCATAAGTAATTGGCAACTTTGGAAAGATCTCTAACGGTTGATTGGTTCCTTTGTTAAAAGCTAACATATTCTAGGTGACGGGGACAAGTTGAGGAGAACCCAAAGCTTGCCAAGCAGTTGAGGACATGATGCTAATAGATGCACCCTCGTCTACGATTGTGCTAGGTACAGCCATATGGTAAGCTTGTAGTGTAATCTGGAAAGGCACATAAGATGGAAGGTGATATCTTGCTAGTCGACTCCAATCAAAAGTAGTGACTAAACTACTCGGAGGGGGTGTCGTTGGAACGTTAGAGTTGCCCTCTTGCTCGATGGGAACAGGAGAAATGCTCTCACGCACCTTGGGAACAAGAGGATTTCCCTCTAGTTCATTCGAAACTGAAGAAACCAAAAGAACCTGAGTAGTAGAAGGCTCACTCTCTACCGGAAAGGTACGGTTAACTAAAGGTGGAGTCAAGTCCACTGGTTTCTTAACCAATGGTTGGTCGGGAACGAAATCATGAGACTCACTTTCAGAGAGAGTGGGGTTGACCAAAGATGACTTTTGATCAATCACTTGATCAACTAGTGAAGGATCAGGGGAAAGCTTTCGAATCTCGATACCCAGTCAAAAGACGAGGTTGAGAAGCTATAAGGTTTTCCAACTCTTTGGAAGCTTCATCCATAAGAGGACAAAGGTGAATGGGATGATTACCTTCAAACAACTTACAGGGAAATTTGACTTTCCCCTTTTTCCCATGAGCTTTACTATTACTAGTTGAGGGTTTGTCACCAACATGAACTCTAGAGGCTGATGACAACGGTTGATGTGAACTTGTGGACCACACTTCTAAGACCTTGGGAATACAAGGACAATTCCTAAGAAGGTGGTCACGCTTACATAACATGCAAGGGAATTTTACTTTCCGGGGCTCGTTGGAAGATTTTTCTTCATTAGCTACATCGGTAACAATAGTTGTTTGGTTGCGCCCTTGCTTATTTTGCTTTTTCTTCTTCGTCATCTTCTTCTTTTTCTTAGCTTCCTAATTACTAGAATCCAGACTTTCACCAGGCGAAGAAGGCAAGGGGTCAACTTTAGGATCAATGTGAGGTTGATATTGTTCAGGTGGAGGAGAACTTGGTTGAAAAGCAGTTTGGACACTCAGAACCATCGAGGTCGAAAACAACCAAACTGGAAGACTAATGGTAATCCAGGAAGGGACAACATTGCCATATAAGGAGCACCAGTATTTCCAAAAGAAGGAAAATGAATAGGATTCCCATCAGAGGGGTTTCCTTGACTGGTAGACTTAGGAGATGTTTCCATTGGTATCAACCTAAGATCTACAAAGGAGTATTTCCACATGAAGGATGTTCCGCGATAAATTAATTATATAATTTGAAACAAAAACTTTATCTTTTCATGTCTTAAGAGTCCTGAAAAGGTGATTCTAGTCGCTTTCGATGGTTTAGCGAGCTTGAAAGGACAAGTTGCTCGATGATCTTTTCAAATTTAAAGAATCAGAAAAGATCGAAATGACTACTCAGGCGAATCTAGGTAAAAGGAGTACCAAGTAACCATGAACTGCAATATACACCTCAACAAATAAATTTACCAAGGACTTGACGTAAGTGCAGGCAATCTCCCCGAATGCTGTGTTCGGTGTATCACGTTTACAGGGCAACAGACTCAGCTTCCTATGGATAAAGGTTTGCAACCTATGAGGGTCTCCCCTTATATACGTGACAATATGGGGAGCACAAGTCCATGCTAGCACTGTCTAATGCCGAAGTGAATGACCACTGCTAAGTTTTAAAAACGTCGAAACACGTCTCTAACCTAGACAACTAAATATGAACATTAATGTCTCTAATGCTCCTTAGATTAATTGATAGATTTTAAAGTTGATCTTGGAATTATGTTTCAATTTCAAGGCCTTAACGATGTTACCTGTTCCTAAAATGCAAACTAAATGATGAAATGAAATCCTTCAATTCGATGAAAGCTATCTATGTAGGGAAGAAGATCACTCAAATCATGCATCAAACTAGATGTAAAAGTGCATCCATGACAATCTTCAAGTGCTAAATGCAAAATATGAAACCTAATCTTTCATATGATAAACAAATGTAATGCCAAAACATACCTTAAAGGAAAATTTTCTTAAGATATAATGATGATTTTTTCTCTTTTCCAAATTGCAATTACCGTAATCTAGTGCAAAAGTAAAAGAGAATGCAAGCAAGCCAACAAATATGACAATCACTTTCACATCAATGATTTGAATGCAACTCAAAATGCTTCGAAAACTATGAAAAGAATAACACTTCCACTTTCAATTTTCGAAACACAAAATGCACAACAAATAGTTCCTTTTGATTCCAATGAGACAATCGATTTGTAATCTATAGTTTGTCAAAGAGAACTTACGCAACTTCCACAATATCTACTAATGAAAACAACTTAAGACACAAGAACCAAAAATGATCTGCAAAGGATGTCTGAACACACAAAGACTCTTCAACACAGGTAATTGATATATGATAACTGATGAAAAGACCAACGAGTGAACGAAGGTTGACCTAGAAGACCTAGAAACCCTAAAAGGCTAATCAAACTTCAAGCACACTCAAACCAAGTTAAAAGACGATTGCAATCAGACAATAACAGAGTCAATGAAGAGCACACTAGTAAATCACTGGGAGAAGGCAAACAAAACTGAAAATAAGAAGGAAAACCCTAGATTTCTTAATTCTTTGCAATCATCGCACTTGTCAGGAGGAAAGTAGCGATCATCGCCACTGTAACTAGAAAACTTGTGTTATCATCGCGACTGTCAGGGTCAAACCCGCGATGGTCGAGGAAAACAAAAAAGAAACTCAAAATCTTCGAGAACAATTCAAATTAACAACCTTCAGACATCTACTAGAACGTGATCACGTCATGACACTAACTACAGACAACCAATGAAGTCTAGAAATAAATGGTTGATCAAACTCGTCAAAAGACAAGGTGAAGAAAGGGAAGGAAAGGGTCATAGGCTCCCCAGTGGAGTCGCCATTTTGTTGACAAGGTTAGTCCTCTCTGTGGACAGAGACGATCCCTCTAGCCCAATGAGTGGATCTAGCAATTAAAGTGACAATCAACTAGACATCTTCCTAGATCATAATTGAAAAGTAGAACAAGAGAGATAACCTACCTCGTTCTGATGCTATTCCGATTTCCTTTGTTGAAAGCCTCGAACCACTTGTGCCACGAACTTTTTCCTGCTTCGCTCAACGCTTATGTACCTTCACAAGTGATCAAGAGACAACAAAGCATACCAAAACCAATAGCAAATCCAATAATAACCTAATTAGTTGATCAAGGAATGCCAAGCTAACACATACATGAACATATATAGTTTGGGAAGATGAACTAGCAGTTGAATATTATTTAAAGAATAAAGGGAAACTTACAACCATAGCCTTGATGTTGAAAGGCTCTCCATGAGTGGTATTCCAAGTCCAAGCCAAGAAACTCTTCAAACACTCCTTCTCCAAGTCTAATGAATAACCTCTAAGCACAAGCTCAGCATAGGGGTGTAAATGGACATAGATCAACCATTTGGGAATAGGAGAGGATTAATTTATAGAAAAGGAGAGGGAGTTAGGACTTCTCCAAAGATAGGATTAGGCCCATATCTCAAGGAGGTAGCTCATAGGGATAAGACAAAGAGGTCAAGTTAGGAGGATTTGACCTCATCTATGCGAAACCACATCTAGCTCGCCGCTCTGGTAGCTTCTAGACCACGAAGCTTCTCATCCTCTTTGGGAAAATTACCTTTTTGGGATCATCGCGAGTATGACAGGGAATAGAGCGATGCCATCGCGGGTCAAACACAGTGCAACATGCGACCATCGCGGTTTTGAGCTTCATAAGAGCGATGATTCTCATTTTAGTGTTTTAATAACTATTTCTTCAGAGAAAGCTCAAGACATTTTCCAAGCAAAGTTAAAGGAGGGATTTGAGCTATATACATGGATGAGTATACTGTATAATGGTCATGTTTCGGGCACTTCGGGGTATGTCACAGGGAAGTGCAGGAGGCGTGACAAAATATTGTGTAACAGATGCCCCCTAAAGCGTGAAGGCAGAATGAGGAGTGGTGGTTGAGATGCTTTATGAGCTTTTGGCAAGAACGAGGACACACACTGTCAGGAGACCTGCAAATCAAAGACGCATATACATATACATATACGTATCTGAGATCGAGACATGAATCCACGACATGGACGCATCCATTCAGATGATGAATACTATATGAAAAGATCCATGGTATGGGTGTAGCCATCCAGATAACAAAGATCATCATAAATATAAAGTCTCACGGTATGGTCACAACCATCCGTATAGTAGAAACGTGTACAATCATGAATGACATAGAACTCCATGCAACCTGAGTCATAATAGACAAGACTCAGGGTCTTGCAATCCATTCCGACCCCATCAATGTACGAATCCTAACATGCAAATAAAAGTGTTGAAGTCGAACATGCTAGAAAACCACCTGATTACTGGCCAATGATGTGGATCGTTAACAAGTATGAGAGCAACCACCAATAATGACAATGGCTCTCAAGGTACAACAATACAATTCGTGAATGTGATAATGAAGCTGAGGTCGAACACTTGTGGAATCACCCGATCGAAAGCTAATAGTGAAGACTTGTCGTTAGATGCGAAGAACTGGCTATTAGGGCATGCCAACTCTAAGTTACTGAAAGGGAGTTTGTAAGTCATCTTCCTTGATAATGAGCTGAAGTCGATAGGAAGTGACCTGTCAAAGGAGGGCATTGATGAATTCCCCATTAACGACACGAAACAAGGAATAAAGTGGAATAATATTCAAGACTGTAGCAATGACTCAAACAATGTATAGATAAATAACTGCAGAGGGACTTCTCTTGAACATTGACAACACGACTCTGGAGTGTGGCAGCATTTGACTCGACATAGGACTAAAGGTCATGATGACAGAATGGAATAGTCAAATGAGAGGCAAAATGGATCACCCAAACTCGGGAAGACAAGTGACTGAGTGAGGATATCCCAAACCCGACACGAGAGCAAAAGAGTGTCAGGTTCAAGAGAGACATGCTACCTATACAAAGGATGTCTCATCTTCATTTCCCCCTGCTATTTCTAGCGAGTACCCCAACTATTTTTATCACAAGATTGAAGGGGATAGCATATGCTTGTCATGTAAGTTCATTCTTCGAATGAATCCATCCTAGTGAGTTTTAGGAGCCCGAGGAAGGAGAAGCTTGGTCTCATCATGGTGACGAGTCTTTCGTCGTAAAGTTTTAACGAGTTCGACGTAAGAATAAGTCGGTACCTTTTTCATGTTTAGAGAGTTTGAAAAAGAAACAAAAAAGAAAACTCCATCGTGTCCCTTTTCATAATTTGTCCTTCGAACTTGGAAAGGTAGAAAACAATATTCGAGGGAAACTCCTAGCCATGATCAACCAAGGTGTTCCTTTTTCGTACAATGGTCTATCTCAGTTCAGAAAGGGGTTAAACTTATATTGAGTAGACGTCAATTCATTTACTTTAATGAGTTCGAAATGACAAGTACTTGGCAATTTGTTCATATTTTTGGAGTCTTAAAAGAGCTGAAAGGGGACTCCACCCGGAGGAACGAGTGGTATAAAAGGATACAACTGGTTCCGGTAATGATGGAATTACTCAAAACATGTAATGGTCAAGAGGCTGGCTAATAATACCACTCGTCGCAAATGTTCCTCAAGCAAGGGTAAAATAACCAAGTGAAGGCAAATGATCGACCAAAGAGATGGTGACATTGGAAAGGAAAAAACCAAGGCTCATCTAGCACAAAATCGTCTGATAAAAATAGCAATCACGAGATGTAAAGTGGGAATGGTTTCATTTTTACACAAGCTTGAAACGGAGACAAACTATGCTTGAATTTGGTTTCATTTTTACACAAGCTTGAAACAAAGATAAACTATGCTTGAGACAAGTTTGCATGCCCCCAGCATAATGACTCAATTCGACGTACATGCCCCCCAAACTTTATTTCATTCATCTAAGTGGATGGAAAGAAGGTCCAATTACAAGATCAAGGGGAAGACTCGACTAGAATTTTACGAGATTTAATCAAAGACTCGAATTGGAAAGGGATTTTTTATTATTTTTTAACGAGATTAAGACAAGAAAAGGATCATGCTCATGACTCCTTGTTTCATTTTTTAACGAGGTTGACATAGTAAAAGAAATATCCTCATGGGGATCCATTTCATTTTTTAACGAGGTTGACATAGCAAAAGAACTATCTTCAGATCCTTTGTTTCATTTTTTAAGGAGCTTGACACAAGACAAGGAACTTTGCTCCATAGTCCTTGTTTCATTTTTTAAGGAGCTTGACACAAGACAGGGAACTCTGCTCCATAGTCCTTGTTTCATTTTTAAGGAGCCTGACACAAGACAGGGAACTCTGCTCCATATCCCTTGTTTCATTTTTTAAGGAGCTTGACACAAGACAAGGAACTCTGCTCCATCACTTTGATCACAGACCAAAAGAGGCCATGGCTTCCAAGAGGTTCTCATCAAATGGGAGAACAACACTCTGGAAAGGATACATGTCCAGGGATCCAAATGAAAAATCAGGCTCCAAAACCCCCAATACATGGTGTACATCACCTACTAGATCATCAATAGATGTGGGCATGGAACAGGTGGCCACGTAATTAACCTGTGGCGGGGGTGATACTGCTTGCACATAAGAATCATTTAGGGATGATGGTTGAGTGGGTGCTGATTCAAGACCGATGAATGTAAGCTGATCAATGATCACAATGTTTCCTTCATGTGGGAAACACATCACTCGAAAGAGGGAAGAAACAAGAGCTCCCATGACATAACCATAGTCACGATCAAGGAGTAGATTAAAATCCAATGGGCCTTGGACAACCATCACGTCTATATAGATAGTCTTTCCTCCCAAAGTAATAGGCAACTTAGGAAGGATCTCTAACGGTTGACTGGTTCCTTTGTTAAAAGCTAACAGATTCTGAGTGACGGGGACAAGTTGAGAACCCAAAGCTTGCCAAGCAGTTGAGGACAGGATGCTAACAGATGCACCCTCATTTACGATTGTGCTAGGTACGACCATATGGTAAGCTTGTATTGTAATCTGGAAAGGCACATGAGATGGAAAGCAATATCCTGCCAGTCGACTCTAATCAAAAGAAGTGACTAAACTACTTGGAGGGGGTGTCGTTGGAACGTGAGAGTTGCCCTCTTGCTCGATGGGAACAAGAGAAATGCTCTCATGCACCTCGGGAACAAGAGGATTTCCCTCTAGTTCATTCGAAACTGAAGAAACCAGAAGAACTTGAGCAGCGGGAGGCTCACTCTCTACCGGAAAGGTACGGTTAGCTGAAGGTGGAGTCAAGTCTACTAGTTTGTCAACCAATGGTTGGTCGGGAATGAACTCACGAGGGACTTTCCGAGAGAGTGGGGTTGACCAAAGATGACTTTTGATCAATCACTTGATCAACTAGTGAAGGATCAGGGGAAAGCTTTCGATACCCAGTCAAAAGACGAGGTTGAGAAGCTGTAAGGTTTTCCAACTCTTTGGAAGGTTCATCCATAAGAGGACAAATGTGAATGGGATGATTACCTTCACACAACTCACAGGGAAATTTGACTTTCCCCTTTTTCCCATGAGCTTTACTATTACTAGTTGAGGGTTTGTCACCAGCATGAACTCTAGAGGCTGATGACAAAGGTCGATGTGAACTTGTGGACCACACTCCTAAGACCTAATACAAGGACAATTCCGAAGAAGGTGGTCACCCTTACGTAACATGTGAGGGAATTTTACTTTCCGGGGCTCGTTGGAAGATTTTTCTTCATTAATTGCATCGGTAACAATAGTTGTTTGGTTGCCCCCTTGCTTATTTTGCTTCTTCTTCTTCTTAGCTTCCTGATTACTAGAATCCAAACTTTCACCAGGTGAAGAGGAAGAATGGGGTGAAGAAATAGGCGAAGAACGCAAGGGGTCAACTTTAGGATCAACATGAGGTTGATATTGTTCAGGTGGAGGAGAACTTGGTTGAAACGCAGTTTAGACACTTGGAACCACTGACTTTGAAAACAACCAAACTAGAAGACCACTGGTCAATCCAGGATGTGACAACGTTGCCATATAAGGAGCACCAGTATTTTCAAAAGAAGGAAAAGGAATAGGATTCCCATCGGAGGGGTTTCCTTGACTGGTAGACTCAGGAAATGTTTCCATTGGTATCAACCTAAGATTTACTAAGGAGTATTTCCATAGGAAGGATTTTGTTCACGATCAATTAATTTTAGAATTCGAAACAAAAACTTTTTCTTTTCATGTTTTAAGAGTCGAGAAAAGGACGAAAAGATGACTCTAGTCGCTTTCGATGGTTTAGCGAGCTTGAAAGGACAAGTTGCTCAATGATCTTTTCAAATTTAAAGAGTTAGAAAAGATCAAAATGACTACTCGGGTGAATCTAGGTAAAAGGAGTACCAATTAACCGTGAACTGCAATATACACCTCAACAAATAAATTTACCGAGGACTTGATGTACGTGCAGGGAATCTCCCCGAATGCTGTGTTCGGTGTATCACGTTTACAGAGTGGCAGACTCGACTTCCTATGGATAAAGGTTTGCAACCTATGAGGGTCTCCCTTTATATACGTGACGGTATGGGGAGCACAAGTCCATGCTAGCACTGTCTAATGCCAAAGCGAACAACAATTCCTAAGTTTTTAAGACACCAAAACACGTCTCTAACTTAGACCACTAAATATGAACGTTAATGTCTCAAATGGTCCTTAGATTAATTGATAGATTTTAAAGTTGATCTTGGAATTATGTTTCAATTTCAAGGCCTTAACGATGTTGCATGTTCCTAAAATGCAAACTAGATGATGAAATGAAATCCTTCAATTCGATGAAAGCTATCTATATAGGGAAGAAGATCACTCAAATCATGCATCAAACCAAATGTAAAAGTGCATCCATGACAATCTTCAAGTGCTAAATGCAAAATATGAAACATATTTTTTCATATGATAAGCAAATGTAATGCCAAACAAACCCTAAAGCAAAATTTCCTTAAGATATAATGATGATTTTTTCTCTTTTTCAAAATGCAACTATCATAATCTAGTGCAAAAGTAAAAGAGAATGCAAGCAAGCCCACAAATATATAAATCGCTTTCACATCAATTATTTGAATGCAATTCAAAATGCTTCGAAAACTATGAAAAGAATAACACTTTCACTTTCACTTTTCGAAACACAAAATGCACAACAGATAGTTCCTTTTGATTCCAATGAGACAATCAATTTGTAATCTATCATTTGTCAAAGAGAACTAAAGCAACTTCCACAATATCTACTAATGAAAACAACTTAAGACACAAGAACCAAAAATGATATGCAAAGGATGTCGGAACACACAGAGAATCTTCAACACAGGTAATTGATCTCTGATAACTGATGAAAAGACCAACGAGTGAAGGAAGGTTGACCTAGAAGACCTAGAATCCCTAAAAGGCTAATCACACTTCAATCACCCTCAAACCAAGTTAAAATACAATTGCAATCAAACAATAATAGAGTCAATGAAGAGCACACTGGTAAATCACTGGGAGAAGGCAAACAAAACTGAAAATAAGAAGGAAAACCCTAAATTTCTTAATAATTTGCAATCATCGCACCTGTGAGGAGGAAAGTTGCGATCATTGCTACTGTAACTAGAAAATCCGCGATATCATCGCAACTGTTAGGGTCAAACCCGTGATTGTCGAGGAAAACAAAGAAGAAACTCAAAATCTTCAAGAACAATTCAAATTAACAACCTTCAAACATCTACCAGAACGTGACACTAACTACAGACAAGCAATGAAGTCTAGAAATGAATGGTTGATCAAACTCGTCAAAGGACAAGATGAAGAAAGGGAAGGAAACGGTCATAGGCTCCCCAATGGAGTTGCCATTTTGTTGACAAGGTTAATCCTCTTTGCGGACAGAGATGATCCCTCTAGCCCAATGAGTGGGTCTAGCAACTGATGTGACAATCAACTAGACTTCCTAGATCATAATTGAAAAGTAGAACGAGAGAGATAACCTACCTCGCTTTGATGCTATTTCGATTTCCTTTGTTGAGAGCCTTGAACCACGTGTGCCACAAACTTGTTCCTGCTTCACTCAACGCTTATGTACCTGCACAAGTGATCAAGAGACAACAAAGCATACCAAAACCAATAGCAAATCCAATAATAACCTACTTAGCTGATGAAGGAATGCCAAGCTAACACATACATGAACATATATATTTTGGGAAGATGAACTAGAAGTTGTATATTATTTAAAGAATAAAGTGAAGCTTATAACCATAGCTTTGATGTTGAAAGGCTCTTCGTGAGTGGTAATCTAAGTCCAAGCCAAGAAACTCTCCAAACACTCCTCCAAGTCTAATGAATAACCTCTAAGCACAAGCTCAGCATAGGGGTGCAAATGGACATAGATCAACCATTTGGGAATGGGAGAGGATTAATTTATAGGCAGGGGGAGGGAGTTAGGACTTCTCCAAAGATAGGATTAGGCCCATATCTCAAGGAGGTAGCTCATAGGGATAAGACAAAGAGGTCAAGTTAGGAGGATTCGACCTCATCTATGCGAAACCACCTCTAGCTCGCCACTCTGGTAGCTTCTAGATCACGAAGCTTCTCATCCTCTTTGGGAAAATTACCTTTTTGGGATCATCGCGAGTATGATAGGGAATAGAGCGATGCCATCGTGAGTCAAACACGGTGCAATAGACGACCATCGCGGTTTTGAGCTTCATAAGAGCGATGACCCTCATTTTAGTGTTTTAAGAACTATTTCTTCAAGGAAAGCTCAAGACATTTTCCAAGCAAAGTTAAAGGAGGGATTTGAGCTGTATACATGGATGAGTATACTGTATAATGATCATGTTTCGGGCATTTCGGGGTATGTCACTGGAAGTGTAGGAGGTGTGACAAAATACTGTGTAACAAGGGCTGCCCAATATCACTGTCAAAAGTCCTCTTCAGCAAACTTGGGCTATACAAACTGCTCCCTTGACTTCCTTCTTTAGTTCTTCAAAAATTAGTCCCTAAGCTTCCTTCAAATCTGCCTCTCCTAGCAAACCGTTAGTCCTTCAATGTCTGCACTTAGGGCTTTCTTGAACACCTATTTGTTGCCCTCCAACAACCTCAAGATGTCCAATACAATTTGTCCTTTACTAGGGCTGTCTATCCACCAGCAACCATTCAACTTAAACACATCAACACATACCTCTTGAGCTGGTGCATGTGCTATAGGGTCTGCGACCTAGCTAGGGCTTCTATAACAGTCATGTTATCCCTTCTTTCCTACCACAAATGACCTCCCTTTTGTTGCGACCTTTGTCAACTTATATGTTGCTCCCACTCCCTGCCTTCTAGGCTGGTTTGCTCTTGGTTTTAGGCCTTTCGACCCCTCCAAACAACACACTATAAGCCCTAAACCCTTCCGTTATAATCACAGGGAATGCGACCTGCATAACAGAGAAAGACACCTCCAAAATTTCGCACAAACAACCCAGAAATGTCTCCAAGATACTTGGTCTGCCTCATTTTGCACTCAACCCTCCAAACAGTCATGAAAAGTCACAAGACTAGCTTCTTTTCTCCTTCGCTAGGGTCCTTCAGATATGTGACCTCTTTCAGATGATGTGTTCCTATGAATGTTGTACTTGGATGATCCTTTTGAGGTCTACGATTCCCTCTATTTATATGTCACTTATGGTGTGACAATTAGCCCTAAGGGCACTCCTTAATGTAGGCCGACTTGTCACTTTCAATATCAGTTCCACACATTGACATATAAAAATTATTATTTCCACTTGTAGACCTCCTCTTTTGGTGCTTGAAGCCACCCCTTGCTCCTCTAAGGGTGCTCTTCCATCTCCCAGGGTCAAATTGAAAAAATCGTCTTTGGTTTCACACCCACAAGCTTGGGTGCAAAGCGCATATGTTGGGTTCTTATGGTGCGAATTCCTCCACAACCCTAAACCCGAGGGTTTGGAGTACCTCCCAAGCTACCAATCTCAACAACGAAACCTCCTGGAAAAGCAAATTTGTGATACCTTGTGGAGAAGGTGGTTGTGCGACGTACAAATCTCAAACATATAGAAAAGCACAACCCGAGGGCAACAGAAACAAAAAATTCATGTTGGATTTAATGAAGGATCACCTAATCTTTCAGATCATAGGGAAGAAAACTGCTAGAGATATGTATGATGCTTTAGGAACCTTATACTAGAGTGTGAACTTATCCAAGTAGATGCTCTGAAAGAATAAGCTTGGAACTGCACGTATGAGCAAGACACACACAATGGCGTTCTATCTCATGAAGATAGCAACACTGAGAGATCAAATTGTAGTAGTTGGGGACACAAACAAGGATAATGACCTAGCTTGGACTTCTCTTAATGGCTTTAGTCCACCATGCCAAAAGTTTACCCATATTATATGTGGTTGAGATAAGTTACCTAACTTCAAGTAGTTGTAGGAAGCTTACGCTGGAAAGGAGATGTGAGAATGTTTTAGACTTAACCCCCACTGGGAGAGTAATGAAGAAAGGAAAGAAAGGATCCAATAAAGGTCAAAAGAAGAAAGATGACTCAAGGTCTTCTAACTAGAAGGAGAAGGATTTGAGCCATACTAAATGCTTAAACTACATCAAACATAGCCATTATGCTTCCTATTATCCCCCTAACCTAGGATTTATTAGAGGAGGTTTTTGTTTGATGATCCACATTGTAAACAATGATCCTAGTAATAATGATGGGCACTCTCCACATACAGTGGCTCACGTAAACCTCATATATCATGCTCAACTCACTCATTTGATGATGATGGTGACTGAACACATGAGGTACCTTAGGCATTGTTTCTTATGAAGTGTTTAAGTTCAATTTATTTGGCTTTTAAATAAGGATCATGGGTTGAAATCAAATAATGAATCATGATGCTTAGAAGTTGTGCACCTTGCATTATTTCACCTTGGTGGCCATCATATGTATTCTAGTCAAGTGTTTCCACTCTTGGAGAGAAGGGTACTATTGGGGGGTCTTGATAATGGCAACATGCTCAAATCCTTTCCATACTTAACACATTCTATTGTCTCCCATTCCATTGTCCTTTCTTTTGAGTTGATTGTTACATGTATCCCAAAAAGGTCCATACCTCATACTCCTATGGAAAGAAGGGGCTAGGATTCCCAATGCCAATGCTGTTGTATGTGTGTGTGTGTGTTTGAGAGAGAGAGAGGGAGAGAGAGAGAGCATTATATAAATTTCAAAATGCAAAAGAAAAAAGAAAGAGATATTAATAATAAGTCAAAAGCCAAAGAAGCTTGAGCTCTACACCCTCATTATGAGGGCATCACCCCAACTCCTAATCCAGTGGATGCATAACTAAAGATGGACTTAGTTAAATTATCCCAACCCCTATGCAATGAAATGCATATATATCAAAAGGGACTTGCAAATAAAAACTGAAGAATATATTGAAAAAGACAATGGGGCAGAAATACATCATGTCAAGGAAAGGATAACTCAATATATGAAGTTCTCCCTCTATAAACGTGCCCATGGAGATGACCATTACACATGGCCTTGCATGTCAAAGACACCATTCCCATGAAGTAAACCCCAAGCTATATCATAGTCATTTACACTTACCGCAATTGGTTTCTTGAGAAATGCTCTAATTCTTGGGTATTGGCACACTTAGTAGGTTTCTATGATGGTCCTCCCATACCTAAACATGGTAAATTGCATAAAGTCCTAAGCTAGTGTAAAGTTTGAAGAAGATACCTAATGTGGCCTACTTACTTGGCTTTTACATTAAACATGATTCACTTTATGTAATTTACAATGACTCTTGTACACATGTTGGTTGTTCTCACTTTATTCTGGTAGCCTCTACTTGTTGATTATGGAACGGACATGATCCTTTGGATGACATTAATGATCTTCTTCCACACTTCATTAAGGACATTGCATACCCTTTAGAAGGTGTTGGGGTACGTTGAAGATCATGGTGAAGCTTCACCCAGTCAATAGCTTCCACACTTCACTGTTGGGAGTAGGAAGTGCAATTTTCAAAAGCTTATGGGAGTGAACTGTTCCTGCAACATTTTTTTTATATAATGCATATTTTAATGTATTTTGATGGATATATTTAAAAAAAAAAAGGCAAAATGTTGAATTAGTTGTAGAAAACATGAAAGAATAGATTTAGCTACTGGATTATTGATGAGTATTAAAGCATCCACCATATAGTACACATATAATGCCAATCATCTAGTGGTTATAACATTAGCATTGAATGATCAATCATCAACCATAACATCAACCTTCAAGTTTCAACATATCACACTTGTCATTAATAGACTATAATAGATAACATCAATCATGAGATGAAACATAGCATCATATTCATTAGCAAAGAGTAGTAAGATGCAATAAATAGTTTGATGGTAGGATCAAAGTTCAAAGTTAAAATGTGATATAATGTTTACAATATAGGCCTTAATCAAGACAAAGTACTATGAGTTCTAGGAACTAAACTCTAAATATGAAAAAGAGAAATAAATATATTATCTACTAAGCTTTCCTCTTGCCACAAGAAACTTCTAATTTCTTTTCTCGTGATCTATGAACAAGAGTAGTAGGTGGAAGTGGTTGTGGAATACAACCAAGAGCTACATTGCCCCCACCTAACATTGGGGGTTGTGAAGCTACGTGCAAAGCTCTTGCCTTGCAAAACTTGCTAGTGGATAGGGGTGGCATCTCTACTACACTATCACTCAAAAGTTCAGCCTCCAAGCACTTTAAAACTATCACTCTATCCTCCAAATTAGCCTCTTTTTTTATTGTTGCCCGAAGTCCTATTCTATCATTCTTCATTGCCTCAAAATAATGGGATAACGACCTCAAGTCTTAGTGCATGTGAACCAAGCTTTCTATCTGGTCTACATTCAAGTTGTTTCTATTCACACTATGGATGAAGCTATAGGTGCTCCAACATCTATTTGTAGAAAAGTGTTAACAACCTGTGAAATCACCCTCATTGCCAATTTATGTGGAGGTACGGTAGATGTTTGAGAAGCAATACATGTTTCACCATTTGATAAGATTCAAACCTATCTCATCTTTAGTTGCACAATTTAAAGGCTACAAAATAAATGAATAGCAAGGTTTGGCATTTGCAAGAAGGACATTTTAATTTCAAAAATTTGGTATTGATGAGGAAAACTAACGTCGTCAATGGTCTTCCCTACCTTGATGGTGAGATTTATGAAGGATGCATGCGAAGGAAGAGCTTCTCGAATAGATCTTGGAAGGCTAGGGAACGTTTTGCATTGATACATTCAGATTGGTGTGGTCTAGTGGAGACTATCTTTTGGAAAGACAAGGTACTTCCCAACCTTTATTGATGATTACTCCAAAAAAACATGGGTATACTTTTAGTTAGTTTTTGGTAGCATTGGACGTTTGTTATAGTCTTGACTTGAGTCATAGAGGATAAAGAACATGAGATCTCCAAAACCCAGAAAATGTTTTGAGAGAAAACATGTAGAGACCACTCAATTAAGTTAATTGATCAATAATTAAATATTTCCTAAGTCTAACTTATGAAAATTGATTAATTAACAACAATTAATTGAGAAAGATCAAGAAAGCTCCAGAGACTCACACAGATTGAGTCTAATATGATCTTAACCGTTGATAACGATTTAATCATGGTCGCTGGTGATCCAATGAGAGATTATAAGAGGAGGTTGTTGGGTAGAGGAGAAGACACATCGAGCAAGAGGGAGAGCATATCCTTAGCAGATATCCAGTGCAGTGATTTAGCAAGGAAGTGAGCTTGAGCCAAAGCAACAATGTTTGAGGGAGCAACAACAACGTTTCAGTAGAGTTTTAGTGCCAGAGAGCTAGGAGAAGAGAGGTACTAGTATTTCCTCAGTGAGGCTGCGCAAAGGCAAGATAGAAGCTTCAAAGGGTGAGTTCGATTCAACCAGAGAGGAGGTTGATGCAGGAGTTAGAAGTTGAGAAAATTTCCAGGAGGCTAAGCGAGTCATTTCCAGAGGCAAAGTCAGGTAGAATGACAGATTCCAGGTAGTTCCACGGGTAGTGCGACTAGGAGGCTAACACAGGGGCACTTCGAGTAGCCTAGTTGAGCCAGTTTTTGGAGAGACAATTTGTGTCACAAATATTTTTGGCCAGATTATCTCTGAAGGATAGCCAGTTTGGCATCCCAATTATTGTACTCAGATTTTTACCACTGCATAATAATAAAAATAAACCCTCATCTGCTGCACTGGTTTTCCCTCCGGAGTTTTTTCGGGGACTATTAGTCCAAAAATATTGGTGTCATTTTTATTATGTGTGTGCATCTATTATTCCAACATTTTATTTAGCTTCCACAAAATTTATCTGTGAAGAATTGCAGTGTGATTTATTTGGTATTAATTAGAAAATTAATAAACTGCTAGTTAATTAGAAGAGTAAATTCTAGTTACTTAAATTTAAGGAAATTTCACATGGTATCAAAGCATTGAAGATCATATATGAGGCTTAGTAGCGAGGAGAAATTTTGCAGCTTCAGAGAGAGTTTTGGGTAGAATTCTTAGATCTGCACAGGCCACCAAGAAGTGCGCATTGCAGAGGCAGAGGGTTTGATTTCCAGATCTAGGCTAGAGGAAAATCCGATTAGCCTCAGAAGCAGAGATTTGTAGGCAGTGTGGTTGCCGAAAAGTAGTTCCGGAAGGCAGATTAGACAGTTCATTGAGCAGATATGGGCGCAATTGATTTTGCAGTAGTAGATCAGCGCCGGGTGGAAGAGAAAAGCACACATGGAGATTTCTAGAATTTCTTAGAGGGTTTCCAGTTTTCAGTCTCTAGGAAGGAAATCTGAGATTTCCAGTTGTAGAAGGTCATAGCAGTTTTTCCAGTCAGCTAGTGTGAGCATCGGGAGCAACAAATCGTGTGTGAGATTCCGGAGGACTTCCGAAAGGTTGAGTGAGTTTCCTAGATGAGCTAGCAGGCAATGCGAGTTGCCAGAGAATTATTTTCGGAAGCAAATAAGAGCAGATTTGCACATTCCTCTAGGAGTGCGAGTAGCAAAGAGCAGACCTAGCAGAGAAGAGGGAGATTTCCATTAGCAGTCCAAGTTTTTGAGTTTTTTGCAAAGATGGCCTGTTACCCACCATTTTTGTGGTTGATATCCCTTAGATAAATTTTTTCTCCAAGATGGTCCTCAGCCGACAACCAACAGCTCTTTACAGCCACAAACTAGTTAGTTGTGCCATTTCTTCGCCCTCTGAACCAACCATGTGGGCCCTCACCCATCTGCCATGATCGTATGTATGAAGGTGGGCCTCCTAAACCTAAAGGTATGCCTTGTCATTTGGTAATCGAATATTGTAGTTTGTTTATCATGGACACTTTTGGGCGTGGATTGATGGGGGAATTCGACAAAAAGAATGGGCTAGGTCGGTGCTGTTGTCCCTTAGACCCCTTTTGGATTTTAACCTTGGATTCTAGTCCCGTGGGATCTCTTTTACTGACCATTTGGCTTTAGGATGGTATTTCATGGGAAACCCTGATTTTGGTTGCGTGGTCATGCTCCCTCATCCACATATATTGCCCCCTTTCCACTCATTCTAACCACATTCATAATTTCACCCACTTGGGTCCACATTCCTCCACTAGGTCCACATAGGGATAACTCTCCCTTTCCCCTTGCCCACACCCTGGGTCAGGCCTGGAATAATGCCCCAGAGGTTGATGCAGCTAAAAAGAAAAGTAAAAGCATAATGGGCCACATTCAATAGGAAGCATATCACGGAATGCAAAAGATTGCCAGGACAAACACATTTAGCATGTGGGCAAAAGCCAACACTTGAGCTCTATCCCATCATCATATAGGAACCCATGATTGTCCCAACCCCTGGTGGGCAATGAACCGCCCTACCTGAAAAGGGGGTATCCATTGCTATATCTCACACATCATGCTCTTACCCCTTGAGCCCCAAACAATTAATTAATGCAAAAACATAAAAAAGCAAAAGGTATATAAAGAAGGGTGGAAAAATCAAGGCTGAGGCACCTCATGTACCACGATTGCTCCCTCTTATATATGGGCCACTGTCTTTTGGAAAGACAAGGTACTTCCCAACCTTTATTGATGATTACTCCAAAAAAACATGGGTATACTTTCAATTAGTTTTTGGTAGCATTGGACAAGTGTTCTAATCTTGACTTGAGTATGAGAGGATAAAGAACATGAGATTTCCAAAGCCCAGAAAATGTTTCGAGAGAAAACACGTAGAGACCACTCAATTAAGTTAATTGATCAATAATTAAATATTTCTTAAGTCTAACTTAGGAAAATTGATTAATTAACAACAATTAATTGAGAAAGATCGCGAAAACTCTAGAGATTCACACGGATTGAGTCTAAGATGATCTTAGCCATTGATAATGATTTAATCATGGTTGTTGGTGATCTAATGGGAGATTATAAGAGCAGGTCGATGGGTAGAGGAGAAGACACATCAAGCAAGAGGGAGAGCGTATCCTTGGCAGATTGAGCTATCCAATCGAGTGATTTAGCAAGGAAGTGAGCTCGAGCCAGAGCAACAATGTTTGAGGGAGCAACAATAGAGTTTCGGTAGAGTTTCAGTGCCAGAGAGCTAGCAGAAGAGAGGCCTCACTATTTCCTCAGTGAGGCTGCGCAGAGGCAACGTAGAAGCTTCAAAGGGCTAGTTCGATTCAGGTGCTAGAGGCTAGGAAAATTTCCAGGAGGCTAAGTGAGTCATTTCCAGAGGTAGAGTCAGGCAGAATGACAGATTCTGAGCAGTTATGCAGGCAGTGTGAGTAGCACCTGCGCATGCAGTGCATAGAGGCTAATGTAGGGGCATTTCGAGTAGCCCAGTTGAGCCAGTTTCTAGAGCCGGATCAGTTGTGGAGTGAGACAATTTGTCTCACACAAATATTTTGGCCAGATTATCTCTGGAGGATAGCTAGTTTGGCATCCAGATTATTGTACTCAGATTTTTACTGCTGCATAATAATAAAAATAAACTCTCATTTGCTGCACTGGTTTTCTTTTTGGAGTTTTTCTGGGGACTATTAGTCCAAAAATATTGGTGTCATTTTTATTGTGTGTGCATCTATTTTCAAAGTTACAACATTTTATTTAGCTTCCGCAAAATTTATTTGTGAAAAATTGCAGTGTGATTTATTTGGTATTAATCAGAAAATTATAAACTGTTAATCAGTTAGAAGAGTAAATTCCAGTTGCTGCAATTTAAGGAAATTTCACACTTTCTGCAAGAAAAATCATAAGTTTTTACACATTTTGTTCAGTTTGGTTGAAAAAGAGTGGATTGAAGTTTCACACCCTCATATTAGATTATGGGGTAGAAATGTTGGTTTAGTGATTCATTTGTTATTGCCCCTAGTCTAATTAGAGAATTGTTGAAGTTGCTGGTGTGCTCAGCTCTCAAACAAGTAACATGAGCTTATGATAATTGTTGTTGAGTGAATATAGGGGTCGTTTGTTGAACAATTTTAGGGTATTCTTGTTTCACGATATTTCTTTCTTGTTCATGTATAAATATTTACTTTCATAATGAATAAGATTGAGCTGTGTTCCTCATTGTTAAACCATGGTATTGCGCGTTATTATTCAAATATTACTGGTGTTAAAATCTTTGATTTAATTCTTATATTTTCTGCTGCTGTGAATGTCAGGGGGGACAATACGTTTCATAAATGGGAAATACATCATCTATGCTTACTCAGTATGACATCGAGGATGTCCAAGAGCACTGCAATAACATGTGTATGTACCAAAATACTTCTTTTCCTGTTATCTAAGTTACTTCTTTTTAGGGTAGTATGTACTCTTTTGGTCCTATTGACCTACTTTTGTGGTCATTTGTTGGAAATCAATAATAATATTTTTTTGGTTTAAATTTTCATGAGAAATATCTTTATATTCCATATGAGGTATATACATGTTTTGCTCCTGGATTGAATACTCAGACAAGGAGGCTCAAAGCCATTACAAGAAATACTCATTATGAGCTCAATAAATTACATGCGGGAATTAAACCTGGGTGGGGAGGATAACCACATTTCTTATGAGTTCCAGTCACCCAGGCTAAACCCAATTGACTGGACATTAATAAAATTATCGGATCCTATTTTATCTAGCATCTTTTGAAATAACATGCAAACAACCTTTGTTTGTCTGTTAGTTCTGTGAACTATTGTTTATTTTATAATATCTTTCACTTTAGTTCCTAATATTTGTCCCATCATTGTGTTCTTGTTAGAGGAATTAGCCTTAGTGTTTTGATCTGGTACTTAGTATAATTTTCTCTTCATATCTCAGTTTCACAGCAAGAAATAGTTTCCCTGTATGAGCGTTTCTGTGCACTTGATCGTAATGGTAAGGGGTTTATTTCAGCGGATGAATTCTTATCTGTTCCAGAGTTTGCAGTGAATCCACTTTCTCAGGTAATTTATAACTTTCGTAATTTTGTTATACAGGGATTATTTCCTATTTAATCGACTTACAACTGATGCTTTTGTTCTCAAACTCTTTCGTATTCTTGTTTGGGGCATTCGGGCAATATGTTTATGAATGTTAGTAATTGAAAGTTGAAACAATCATGTAAGGAAGAACAATATGCAAAAGGGAGCTATTTGTTAGTTGTATTGTAGTAGATACAGAATTTGAAATCCATATGATATGTTGAATGCTTTATATTTTTGTTGCAGAGATTGCTGAGAATGTTAGATGGTTTGAACTTGAAATCCATATGATATGTTGAATGCTTTGTATTTTTGTTGCAGAGATTGCTGAGAATGTTAGATGGTTTGAACTTCAAAGATTTCTTAGCTTTTTTATCAGCCTTCAGTTCCAGAGCAAGTATTCGACAAAAAATTGAATGTATGGACTTCTTTGAGACCTATATAAATTAATTCCTTGATGTTAAATCCATGATCTAGCAAGTTATCTTTGGATTTCTACAACGCATCTATAGAGTGGCTTTATAGGATTGTCAGTTATGCTTTGTTTCAATTATAGCCTGTAGGAGTATTATTTGCTAAAGAACAAATTGAGGAAAAAAATGTGGTTGTCTTGTGACTTGTGATTAAAAATACATAAACATGTATTCATAGCAATCTTGGTGGCCATCCTTGTTCTGACTTTCACTGTAACAGTCATTTTCAAGGTTTATGATTCAGATGGCAATGGGAAAGTGACACTCGAAGATATACTCGAAGTGTTGCGGGATCTGACAGGATCTTTTATTTCTGAAGAGCAGCGGCAGGTCATTTAGTTCTATTATATATAGTATAAATAGATTTTCATTAGAAGAGAAGATTTTCTGCAATAATTATTCAGTTCATTTGAAAGTTGTTTGGGGTTTGGTGTAGATTGTTTCATGTTTTGGTCAAATAGAGTAGTTCATGCATCTTTTGAAATGAAAGTCTTCTGGCACTATCAGTGTATGTTGCTAGGGAATAACTTAATCTTATAGACTGCCCAGTGAAATTATTAATGTATTTGTTTATTGCAGCAAGTTGTGGGTCAAGTTTTGGAGGAAGCAGGATATTCAAAAGATTGTGGTTTGACAGTTGAAGATTTTGTCAAGGTGTGTCTGTTGTAGTCTTATGCTTGTTAACTTGAATTCAAGTGTTTCAAACCGTCAAGCCATATTGAATGTGCTCTAACCAAGCTTAATTTTCAAATATTTAATCTGCATGTTAAAAATCAACCTTCATTAGTCATATTACCTTAAATTAATTTGCTACTTATTGAATGCTCCATGTTAGCTTAATGTTCAAGTATGTGAGTTGAAAATCAACCTTTTATTATTCATTAACTTGATTTAATTTTCTAGCATAGTGATGTAGGAGCATTCAGCCCAATAAAATCATTGTACTTTAGTAGACATAGTGGGTCTTGCATTTTAAGGAAGTTGGATTCCTAAGTGATGAATTAATGTAATATTTAGGTTTTTGAGTGAGTAGGATGATAATTAATTAGATGTTGTGAGGATGTTGTAAATGTTCTCGAATTAAGGAGAACATGAGTGGTTAATAATGACAAGAGAGTTAGAAGTCAATTATAACTCTTAAGGTTGTTTCATGATTCAAGGAACTAGAGAGGACATTTAGGAGTCAGTTCAGTAGATTAAGGATTTGAACCTGAATTAGTTCAACAGAACCTTTCTAGTATAAATGTAAGCCTACGGGCAGAGTGTAAAAGGAGAGGAGACCATTGATATTGAAGATCAGGCCTGTGAGATAGAGGCTCTCGATATGTAATCAATTGTTTATACTTGTTTATACAGAGGTTTATCCCGGAACTGTGGAAGTGTGTGAATCGAGTATTTAATGATTGATTTATGTGTGAATTCATAGGTTCTATAACAGAGGCTGCAGGCAGAGTTCTGAAGAAATACACAGAGGAGGAGAATGAGTAAGAGGAATCATAGTGGGTCTTTGAATCCAATTGAATGATCAGACTGAATCTCTGAAGAGACTGCGATGTGAAAATTCGTAGAAGGCAGGCTCAAGAGAGAGTGAGTAGTAGAATGGTGGAAGGGCGAGAACCTTTGAAGAAACCCGAACCATAGAGAAAACGCTGAAAATAGCGTGAAACATAAGCAAAGAGAAGAGCGGAGAAGTACCAAGGTGATGCACATCAACCATTGGATATCATAGATCAATGGTCCAGATCATGTCGCATGGAGCAGAGTGACACATCACATTGGCGAACCTTAACGAAGAAAGGCGGGTTTATACACAAAAGTGGTATTTTGGGCGAGGTAGAAACCATAAACGGTATTTAGAGGAGTCCGCTCGATCCCACTAGCCGAGCGACACATAGCAGCAGAGGAGAGAGAGAAAACCGTTTTTCGGGAGGTTATTCTCCGTGCTTGTTGTTTATTCGAAATCATCGTGGATCGTTGGATCTACTAAGTGTAGATCAACGGTGGAGGACCATCAAGCGACTTTTGGAACGGGGAAGGATCTCGACCGTTGGATCGAGCGCCAAATCAACGGTCAAGATTTAATCGGAAATCATTGGAACAAGATTGGAACGACCCTTTTAAATATAGCGATAGCGATAGTGATTTAATCGCAACCATCGGATGGGAAGTCAGATCGACGGTCCCGATGGGATCGCTAATCGTATTTCGGAAGGTCAAATGGTTGGTGGCAATGGAACGCGATACGCCGATGGTCGACATGTCGATAGCGATGAGTCGCTGATCAGAGATCGGAGGGATTAAAGTTCGGAGAGTGCTGCGGGAAGGATTGGTGGAATGGAACCGACGGAGTTATAGTGGCGGTGTATAATAATTTGAGATCCGAAATATGTTTGCATATCGGAGGCGGAAGGTAGAGTGTGTAGTGTGACCGTGGAGGACCGATATTGCGATTGCGATAAAGATGTACCATCGATATCTGTGCAGAGGCCGTACCAAGGCGGAAAATGTATGTTTTGCGTATATTTCCTTTGTAAATGAATTATGAAATATTAAGCGCGGGTATATGAAGTTTCATATATAAGTCCACCATTATCAAAGGATGAAGAGTTTATAATGAGTTAAGCGCCGATAGAAGGGTTAAGCGGGGTGATTGAGTTCCGATATAAAGGAAAAGGTGGATTAATGATTAGACTTTGTTAGTTTATAAATCATTCCGCATGAGGCTATTAAAGGGGGCCTAAAACCTTAGTAAATGAAGATTTGACTCCTTTGTGAGTTAAATTCCTGGGACACAGGATTATGCATTTTACATGCATACTGTGGGTGTAAGCAGGGGTAACCCTACATCATTAGTGGTAGCAGTGCAAAATTTTAATTAGAGCGGGGAAAGATTTCCTATGAAAAGGAGTTTGCACACAAAAGAAGATAATGTGCATAAGTTAAGTGAATGAATGGTAGAGACTACAACAAAAGATTGTAAGGGGAACTTTTGAAGTTCTTGGGAGATTGTAGTAGTTCCAGCGGAGGCTTGGGGTAAACAGGAACAGAGGATTCCTTGAAGAAAAGTGAGAGCAAGATTGCTTAGTACAAGTTTTGAAGGAAAGAGGACTTGGAGACCAAACAAAGGACAATCCATTCAAAGTGCAGAAGAATGGGAGAATAAGATCATACATAAATCTTGGAGGTAAGATAGTGTGTTTTGTTTCAAATTGAAATTGAAGATTGTGGTTGCAGATGAAGCATCTCAACAAAGGACAGTAAGAGACGCTGTGAGAGGAGAACCAGATGTGTTCTTGAAGGTAGAGTAAGGAAAACACTCTGAAGGAGGTAGCAGTGAACCTGAAGAATCCAACAAGAGGTTGGACAAAGAGAGGACAGCTGAAGTGTTCTCAAGAGAGAGTGAAATATTGCAGAAGTTTAGAAGGAGCAAAGGTGTTGCTCAAGAGGAGGTTCCAGACAGAGGACCTGCGCTTACCAAAACACTGAGTGAGGAGAGCTTAGTGAGGTAAGATTGTAGCGAGGAGGACTAGTTGTTGCAGAGGCTTGTTGCAGATGAGTGAGGAGCTCATGAAGAAAGAGGAGAAGAAGATGACTACTGATAGTCATAGCAGAGGTTCAGAGAGAAGCCACAACAAAAGATATGAGAAGAAGAATGCCAAAGCAGATGGCAAGAGACTGAGTCAAGAAGAGATTGACAAGGAGTTGGCTGAGATAAGAAAAGAACTTGATGTGCTAACAATGCGGCTAGAAGAAAACCAGAGACAAGGTTGGGTATTAAGGAAGAAGCTAGTGGAGTGGCATGAGATGCAAAGAAGGCTACAACAAAAGCAAGTAAAGTGGCTGAGGGAAAAATTCAAGGAAATTGAGTTTGAAATGGAAGAGTCCATTTGTGAACCAGAACAGGGAGAAATTCTGGGAGAAAGTGAAGACTACACTGAAGCTAAAGAATGGAGATCAAGTGAAGATCTCATGGACTATTGGGATAGTTCAAAACAACATGAGGAGATGCTGATTGAAGATGAAGAGCTGATGTATAAGGCCATCAAGCCTCGTGTTTTTGAACCTAATAGTTTTGGTGTGCTTGCAGGATGCATAGGAGAGGATAGACAATCTTGTGAAGCTGTCGAAAGCATGGAGGAGTATCTTACAGAAGATGAATACTCTGAAGTGAAGCTGAATAGAGCTCTTGAACTGCAGTATGAGGAGCAATGTGTTTTAGGGGATAAAGGGTACTCTAAAGCAGAGTATGATGAAGAAGACCTCTCAAATGAGGAAAGTATTGAGTTGTTACAACATAAATAACTCATTGACAAATTAATAATTGGAGCTCTTGCAAGACAATAACCATTCCTTGTGAAGGAAGGAGATGAAGTTGAGCCTGAGGAGCTGAATCACGTAGAAGACTCCGAGCAGCAAGGAAATGTGATGACTGAAGAGTCGAGTAAGACTGCCAGGTCTTATGATTTTAAAATTAATAATTTGTGCATGATTGCAGGTACATCACAGGAGGATGAACAAACTTCAGAGTTTGTCAGAGAGAAGGAGTAGAATGTGAAATCTGTTCGGATCAAGACTAAGATGGCAAGATCTCAGAACCAGAAGGAGGCAGAAGAGTCACCTAGGAGTAGGCAGCAGAATATTAGAGCTGTCATAGAGGAGAAAGATGGCAGTCTTATTCCAATGAAGACTGAAGAAATGTTGTCCTAAAGAAATGATCCAATGAATGTCATTGGGGAAGGACAAAGATTGTTTGAAGATGATATGGAGGTTCTTAAAGAACAAGAGGGTAAGGATGAAAGGGAGGTAGTAAGAATCAAACAATTTCAAAGAAGAATTAACCAGCAGCAGGTTAAGGAAGAAGAAGTTCACTATTGTGAACAAAAGCAGGGAGGTATTATTGAAACAGATGATGTGGAGGAGAGGCTAATTGATAGTCTCATGAATTCTTTTGAGAATTCAAAACAACATGCTGTTGTTCTAACAGAGGAGAAAGAAACAGAGCAACAAACTGAATTGTTGCCAAAGGAAAATAAGGCACTAAAGCCTTATGTTTTTGATTTTAACAAATGTTTTGTGAATGCAGGTTTAGTTGTAGATGTTGGAGGAAATTTGGCACAGATGAGCAGCCAAATAAAGATGAAAGAAGAGGATTATGTGGAAGAATTTAATCCTTGGAACAGAGATGCTCAATTGCTGGAGAGAATGCTGGAAAGTCAGAATTCAATGCAGAAATTAGATGTTGCAGAGGGAGATATCCTTAAAGATATTCAGGAAGTTTGGGTGGAAGCAATGTCTACAGTGGTACCTAGAGCAGTAACTACAACAATATCTACGGCAAAAAAAGTTGGAGCAAGAGCAAAAGTAGAAGAAAAAGTAAGAATCCGACAACTTCAAAGAGAAGAAAACAAACAACAATTTGAAGAGTTAGTGTACAGCAGCAACAACCTGAAGCAAAGAGAAAGAGGTAACAGTGAATGGCAGAATATGGACTAGCCCAACGATATGCTAGAGGTGGAGATTGAAGAGTTATGGCAGTTAATGATGAAGCAGTCCATATGGAGGAAAATGATAGCAGCAGGAGGCATGATCAATTAGAATTTGGACCTGATTGACAAGGAGAGGAAGATGAAACAAAAAATAGCAGACATACAGCAACAACAAAGGTGCAGAGCTTTCAGACAGTTACAAACTAAAGTTTGGGACCTTGGAGGTTTTTCTATCAACATATGAATACACATTATCAGGAGATCATGAAAATTTTCTACTTTGGGAGTCTGATGCAGGAGCATTCAACCCAATAAAATCATTGTACTATAGTAGACATAGGGGGTCTTGTATTTTAAGGAAGTTGGATTCCTAAGTGATGAATTAATGTAATATTTAGGCTTTTGAGTGAGTAGGATGAAAATCAATTAGATGTTGTGAGGATGCTGTAAATGCTCTCGAATTAAGGAGAACATGAGTGGCTAGTAATGACAAGAGAATTAGAAGTCAATTATAACTCTTAAGGTTGTTTCATGATTCGAGGAACTAGAGAGGACATTTAGGAGTCAGTTCAGTAGATTAAGGATTTGAACCATAATTAGTTCAACAGAACCTTTTTGGTATAAATGTAAGCCTACGGGCAGAGTGTAAAAGGAGAGGAGGCCACTGATATTGAAGATCAGGCCTGTGAGACAAAGGGTCTCGATATGTAATCAGTTGTTTATACAGAGGTTTATCCCGGAATTGTGTGAGTGTGTGAATCGAGTATTTAATGATTGATTTATGTGTGAATTCGTAGGTTTTGTAACAAAGGTTGTAGGCAGAGTTATGAGGAAATACACAGAGGAGGAGAATGAGTTAGAGGAATCATAGTGGGTCTTTGAATCCAATTGAATGATCAGAGTGAAGCTTTGAAGAAACTGCGACGTGAGAATTCGCAGAAGGCAAGCTCAGGAGAGAGTGCGTAGTAGAATGGTGGAAGGATGAGAACCTTTGAAGAAACCCGAACCATAGAGAAAACGTTGAAAATAGCGTGAAACATAAGCAAAGAGAAGAGTGGAGAAGTACCGAGGTGATGCACATCAACCGTTGGATCTCATAGATCAACGGTCTAGATCATGTCGGATGGAGCAGAGTGAAACATCACATTGGCGAACCTTAAAGAAGAAAGGCAGGTTTATACACAAAAGTGGTATTTTGGGCGAGGTAGAAACCATAAGCGGTATTTAGAGGGGTCTGCCCGATCCCACTAGCTGAGTGACACATAGCAGTAGAGGAGAGAGCGAAAACCGCTTTTTCGGGTGGTTATTCTTCATGCCTATTGTCTATCTGAAATCATCGTGGACTGTTGGATCTACTAAGTGTAGATCAACGACAGAGGACCGTCAAGCGACTTTTGGAATGGGAAAGGATCTCGACCGTTGGATCGAGCGCCAGATCAACGATCAAGATTTAATTGGAAGCCATTGGAACAAGATTGGAACGACCCTTTTAAATATAGCGATAACGATAGCGATTTAATCGCAACTGTCGGATCGGAAGTCAGATCAACGGTCCCGATGGGATCGCTAATCGTATTTCAGAAGGTCAAATGGTTGGTGGCAATGGAACGCGATATGCCGATGGCCAACATGCCGATAGCGATGAATCGTTGATTGGAGATCGGAGAGATTAGAGTTTGGAGAGCGCTGCGGGAAGGATTGGTGGAACGGAACCGACGGAGTTATAGTGGTGGTGTATAATACTTTGAGATCCGGAATATGTTCGCATATCAGAAGCGGAAGGTAGAGTGTGTAGTGTGACCGCGGAGGACTGATATTACGATTGCAATTGCGATAAAGGTGTAGCATTGATATCTGTGCAGAGGCCGTACCAAGGCGAAAAAGGTATGTTTTGCATATATTTCCTTTGTAAATGAATTATAAAGGATTAAGCGCGGGTATATGAAGTTTCATATATAAGTCCACCATTATCAAAGGATAAAGTGTTTATAATGAGTTAAGCACCGATAGAAGGGTTAAGCGGGGTGATTGAGTTTCGATATAAAGGAAAAGGTGGATCAATGATTAGACTTTGTTAGTCTATAAATCATTCCGCATGAGGCTATTAAAGGGGGCCTAAAACCTTAGTAAATGAAGATTTGACTCCTTTGTGAGTTAGATTCCTAGGATAGACAAGATTATGCATTTTCCATGCATACTGTGGGTGTAAGCGGGGGTAACCCTGAGTCACATAGTCACCGAGTTTGCCCAACCTACAGTCAAAATGGGTTGTTTTCACGTGGATCTGGTGGTTCTGACCTAGATTTGGGTTGACCTGCCCAGAGCTGCTAGAAAATTATCAAATCTGTTGAGTCAACCTGCCAAACTGCCAAAGCATCCAAGTCAAGCAGAAACCCATTGTGTCAGCCTGCAAAACTGCTGAGTTAAGCAACCTGGAATTTTAGCCTTTTTTCATTTTTACCATTCTTGCTCATTTCTTCTTGAATTTGCTAAGAATGGTTTCTAACTAGGGTTTGGAACATTTTGCACATAAACTAGGGTCTTGGACATATACACACAACTTAGGGTTTTGATTGGCATCTAGGGTTTTGAGTGACATTTACAACTGCAGCATTTGAGATATTTTTCACCTTCCCACTTTGATTTCAAGCTTGTTTAGAGTTTCATAGTCATGATTGTCTCATGTACAATCTAAAAATAACATGTATTTTCCTTTAAAATCCAGATTTTCTGTCTTACTGATGGTGTCAAATGTTTTCCAGGTTGATTCACCAGTCTTTGTTGAGTCCTAAGTCGAGTTTGACTCTTTTGCCAAAATGAGTCTTGTCTCGAGTCTAAGCATGGTGATTTTGTTTTATAGTTGTCGGTAAATTGATCATCTAATTAGAACTTGAACCCAAATGATAATAGTAAGTAGGCCATAATAGTCAAGTAATTGTGAAGGATCACACCCTTCAATTACCAAGCGCATAGCTATATTTAAAAGTTATAAAATCAATTTGAAATCGTAAACACATTTTAACATATGAACTAATTCTTCTCTCTTCAATTTGCTTTGGACTATAAACTGTATGTTGTGATGTAACAACATGTGCTTTCCTTGTATCGTGGAAGACAGATATTGAAGTTCAACATTGATATAATTCAATAGTTCAGTTCTTGTGATGTTCACGCCCTCCAATATGGATTGAATGTGTGCATTAGGAATGTTGTGTTGAAAATGTAGCAAACAAAGTCTTCTGGCTTGTGCCTTAGCCAATGAAGATCTCGAAGTGTCCTTCTATCCGTATGAATGCAAGCTCATGAGTTAGACTTCAGTTAGGATGAGTTATTTCCAGTTTACTGGAATAATCATCAAGTTAACATGCGAAGAGTTGGAGCTTTAGTTAATTGGAAGTCTTCAGCAGTTTGACTATAGGATTGGTTGGCAGTTCGAGTTTAGAAAAGGACGAGTGGGGAACTTCAGCCATTGATTGAAATAAGGACGAATTGTGACACTAGTTATGATTGGAGAGTGAAACAGTTCGAACTCAGTTAACTTGTGAGTTAGAGACTCGATTTGAATAAGGCCCAAATTTAGCATGGATCGAATCTATAAATCAAGGAGGAAGGCACAAGGAATTCATTGTTGTTTTGTGCATGGAGGATTGTGACAAGACACAACTCATGAGATTGCGAGAAAGAGCACAATTTTGTGTGAGAGATCTTTGTTGTGAGAGCGTATCTTGGAGGAGCCAATACGCAACATTGAAGAGACTTTCTTGTGGCAGAGCTACACTACAAAATAAGAGTCGAGCCTAAAGAATAGGGAGTCCTATGCACAAGGAAATAGGGCTTTTTAGAGCACAAGAAAGTAGGAGCAGGGGTCAGTTTGTTTGCAGGGTGAGTCCAACTAGTACATCATGAGGACAAGAATGTTCTCAGGGTGACATTTTGCCTTGTAAAAGATTCTATTTCTCAAACTCTATGAATAAAATACTACAACAAAGTAGAGGGTTTTCCCAGTTAGGTTTCCCAAGAAATCAAGTGTGTAAATTGTGTGACTGTTTTTATCTCTGCGTTTTAGTTTGCTGCTTATTAGTTAAGAAATTCTGCATCTTTGAGAAAGGAAGTTTGGTTTCAATGTTGGGTGCCTAGTTTTCAGTTATTCGCTAAGTAGTTGCAGAATTTCGTGGAAATTTAACATGGTATAAGTGCAAAGATCAATATAATGACCAACACCAAGTTGATCAATAAAGCTAGAGTGCAGATTAGTCAGGAAGGCTAGCACTAGAGTTTGAAGAGCAGAGAAGTTCCTTGGAGAGCAGTATGTCGTTCCTAGGGCTAAGGTCTGATCACAATTTAGACGGAGCCTCAAATTTCTGTGCATGGAAGGAGCGGATATATGTGGTGTTGCAAGATAATGGGGTGATAGAGTTTGTGAAGCAGGCTCAAGTGCCACCTCAAGATCCTCAACAGTTGGCCTGACATAGCAAGAATGGCACCAAGGTGAGGAGGATCATTCTTGAGGGGATCAAAGACCATACTATTCCTCATCTCCATGAGAAGAAGACAACATATGATATGTTTAAAGCCATCTTAGATCTGTATCAGGGTTCCAGTGATGCTAGGAAGCTTGCTGTCAAGGAGAAGCTAAGATGTATTCAAATGTGCAAAGGAGAGCCCATCATCACATATCTTTCGAAGTTCACTCAGGTTCGAGATGAGCTAGGTGGAGTGGGCATGACTGTAGCAGAAAATGACCTTATGAGGCTTGCGGTTCTGGGACTCCATAAGTCTTGGTATAGTTTCCAAGATGCTGTGAATGCTAGAGAGAATATTCCTAGTTGGGAAAGGTTATGGAGTGATTGTGTTCAAGAAGAGATCTGGAAAAGGACGAGAGATGGTAGAGAAGTTCTAGCAGAGGATGAGGAGAACTTTGGTCGGGTAGGCAAAGGTAAAGCCAAGGGCAAGAAGGGCCAAAGAGAGGCTGAGTCTAGTTAGAAGGGTGAAAAGGAGTTTTTTAGTAAGATCAAGTGCTTCCATTGCCATGAGTTTAGGCACTATGCCACTAAGGGTCCTAATAAGGAGTCCAATAAGGATCATGTAAGCTACATCAGCTGAGGTAGATGCATTTTTTGCTCAGTTCGAGAAAGATTTCTGATTGATAGCTTGTATGGCAAGCTCAACATACAACAATATACAATATATTGATTTAGGAGCATCCTTCCACATGACTATGAACAAGAAGTATTTTAGTTACTTGAAGGAGAAGGACATGCAGTTTCAGATTGATCTGAGATGATGGCAAGTATGCAACTAGGGGAGTTGGTATTGTCAGTTTTGAGAGGGAGTCATGTAGCTCTCGCCATCTCAGAGATGTCCTCTATGTTCCAGACTTGAAGAAGAACCTTGTTTCAATAGCTACCCTGAGGACAAGGGTTCTGATGTCATCTTCCGCAGAGGTAAGGCTTACCTCCAACACTTGGCTTTTGTATGTAAGAAACAGATAGGCGTGAGGATGAAGAATCTCCATAAGTTCCAGGTAGAGACAGGCACAACCTTGAGCAACAAGATAGGAAGTGCTTAGAGTAAAGAAGTGATGGTTGAGGAGAGCAGGGCTTTGAGAGAGTCCTTAGAGCGAGAGCAAGTTAGAGTACATGAGAAGAAGCTAGTCAAGATGGAGTCTCAACCAATATCTCAGTTTGAGTCTCAGCTAGTTGGCAATTGGGCCGACCAACAGGATGCTGAGGAGCAGAGCCCAGGGCGAGTGGAGGTAGCCACTCAGTTAGTGACTCCCAATATGGGGAGAGTTCGAGCCATGTGGGCAAACGAGTTGTTTAGGGGAGATCAAGAGAGAGTTGTACCTCCTAGTACCACATTTAGGTAGAGAAAGTAGCCACAAAGATACATGGGGTACATGGCACTTATGACTAAGGTGATAGACTCAGATCATAGGAGCATGATTGGAAGTAACAAGTCTTCATATTAGATTCCACAAAAAACAGCGGGGAAGTCTTCTAGTTCAGAGGGAGTAGTTGCAGCAACGGATAACGTGGTGGTGTTGAATACAAATCCTGGTGGACGAGGTTCTTCTAGAAGTACCTTCCTCGCTAAGAGGGAGTGTTGAAAATGTAGTGAGAAAGGTCTTTTGGCTTGTGCCTCAGCCAATGAATACCTCAAAGTGTCCTATCAGTATGAGTGCAAGCTCATGAGTTAGACTTCAGTTAGGATGAGTTATTTTCAGTTTACTGGAGTAATCATCAAGTTAACATGCGTAGAGTTGGAGCTTCAGTTAAGTGGAAGTCTTCAGCAGTTTGACTACACGATTGGTTGGCAGTTCGAGTTTAGAAAAGGACGAGTTGGGAACTTCAGTCATTGATTGAAGTAAGGACGAATTGTGACTCGAGTTATGATTGGAGAGGGAAACAGTTCAAACTCATTTAACTTGCCAGTTAGAGACTTGAGTTCTAAATTTGAACAAGGCCCAAATTTAGCATGGATCAAATCTATAAATCAAGGACGAAGACACAAGGAATTCAGTGTTGTTTTGTGCACGAAGGATTGTGACAAGACACAGCTCACGAGATTGTGAGAAAGAGCACAAGTTTGTGTGAGAAATATTTGTCGT
The DNA here is from genome assembly GCA_000404065.3 of Pinus taeda. Taxonomy (NCBI): domain Eukaryota; kingdom Viridiplantae; phylum Streptophyta; class Pinopsida; order Pinales; family Pinaceae; genus Pinus; species Pinus taeda. The sequence continues at coordinate 51,898 of APFE030174402.1, read as the reverse complement.
GAGAGTGTATCTTGGAGGAGCCTATATGCAGTATTGAAGAGAGACTTTCTTGTTGCAGAACTGCGCTAGGGAGTGAGTTGAGCCCTAAAGAATAGGGAGTCCTCGGTGCTATGAAATAGGAAGTCTGCGTGCAAGGAAATAGGGCCTGTCTGAGCGCAAGAAAGTAGGAGCAGGGGTCAGTGTGTTTGAAGGGTGAGTCCAGCTAATACAGCGTGAGGACAAGAGTGTTCTCAGGGTGACAGTTTGCCTTGTAAGGAATTCTATTGCTCAAACTCTATCAATAAAATACTACAGCAGAGGGATTTCCCAAGAAATCAAGTGTGTAAATTGTGTGACTGTTTTTATCTGTGTGTTTTATTCCGCTGCTTATCAGTTAAGAAATTCTGTATCATTGTGAAAGGAAGTTTGGTTTCAGTGTTGGTTGCCTAGTTTTCAGTTATTGCTAAGTAGTTGCAGAATTTCGTGGAAATTTAACATGTTTTGTATTAGTTTTAACTTTTGACAGTTGAATAATGGTATATCAATTGCATTTTTTTTCTAGTTTGTGTCATGCACTACCCCTATCACATTATGTACTGTCACTTTTTGAAATTGAACTGTCCTTTTTCGTTCTCTGGTAATTTGTTGTCATTCCCTGCTACAAGTTCTTATGGGCATTTAAAAGAAATTAAATTGTTTACAAAGCCGTTTTTGTGCTAGCTTTTAGTTTCCACTAGCCTTCATATGCCCATCATTAGATTCTCAAAGTGATTGCTATCTTGGTAAAAGTATTACAAATAATTTGTTTCTATATGCTTCTTGTAAGCGTTGCAATTAAATCATGAATGTATGATCCAAAAATTAAAAAGCCACATTAGTAAGGCCCAGATACTCCAGATCCATACCTGTGTCCCTTTGTGACCTGAGGTGTTACCTATCTAATATATTATATCAACAAACTAATATAAATTTTTCCTCAAAAAGTAATTTCTTTAATTATAACAAAATTACATTCCTCATATGCGTAAGAAACATGTCTTAGAAGACTTCATCTGGGTCTCTAGATTCAAAAAACCGAGCAATCCCACTGGAATTACCCTTCCCAACAAGTCAGATATAAATACAGTCCCGAAAAACATCACCTTACAGTCCTCATTATATCAACCAACAGGTCCAAACATATCTCACTAACGGTCCCAAAAACAGTCTGTCAACAGTTCAGCAAGTAATAAACTAAATAAATTATAGTCATGTATGTATATTTAAGAAATACAACTCCATTGATTGTATAGATCAAATTGCCATTGCATCACCTAATCGTTAATGTATTCTGCATTATTACATTTGATATAATCAAATATTTATTATTTCCTCAAGCGTGCTTCTGAGAAGTATTAGAGCATGGGCCTTCAGCTATTGTTCTTTTGTTACTATCATCATCGTTCTCTATTTTTTCATTTATTTACACCTTCATGATTTCTCAGTTCCTTTCCTACATTATGTTAAAGTTTTCTTCATTTTACCACATGTTTCTGCCTTCCTCTTTGTCCTGCATCCGATGTTGTTACCATTGGTTCCACTCCTAATTTCCTTCTATTCTTGTGTCTCATTGTGTTATGTAATAATTCAGTTTGCTGAATTTAGGGCAGTTGATGAAATTCCAGACTGTTGAAATTTAGGAAAATATGCAATTCCAGTTAACTGAAATTTAAGAGTCCGATGAAATTTCTATTTGCTCTCTTGCAATTTTATTTCCATCTTCAGCAATTTAAAATTTTGAATCGTCACAGCAAGTCTGACTGTTGTTATCGATTTTCATTGTTGTGCTTTTATGCTTTCAGCTCATCAGGTCATTGAGATCCAAAATGTCATTGGATCAGGCCTTAACTGTTGTCTCTTTGATATTTGAAAGTAGGATGTTTGAAAATGTCATTGGAATTTGGAAGAGGCCTAGAATGTTGACTCTCTGCAAAACTATTCAAATGTATAATGTTGGAGAATAGTTAATTTTGGATAAATTAAGGTAAGCTGTTGTAGGTCTACTGGTTCAAAGCTAGAAATGAAACTCCCTATAATCACTGTTATTTGTCAATTTTGATCTCTCATGTCAAAGAAGCTGGGTTGAAGTAATCTTTACTTCAAACATTCAAAGTTGAGAGTCAGAGCACACACACATGCTTCTATTTGAATATATACCATATCAAGATATTGACAATTTTTGTCAAACAAAAGATTCTCAATTAGCTGAACTTGAAAATTGAACAAGAGTAGCACTGGCAAGTCAGAGTTCAATCCATTCAAAAGGTGCACCACTTGTTGCATTAAGAAACTGATTCTATAGAAATTCAATTATCAAAAAGCTTATAAATTTTCACATGAAAAATTATAGAAACACTACCAAGGAATTTTTGAACTGGGAATCAAGTCAATCTCATGTGCAATCTTCTTCTTTGTTGGCAAACCTTTTGGTTCTTCTTTACACAATATCCCCATGCTCCTCTAATTCCTTCATCTCCTCGGGAGCTTCATTCTTCTTGGAACTCTTGGCTTCATTTTCATGCTCTATGTCTCTAGGAGTTTTCCTTCGCATCATTGCATAAGATTCCTTTGTGATCACATTCACAAATACCTTGATTGTTACCAACAACACTTTAGGGTATTTTTTAGGGGTGAAATATAGCCAAAAGGTGAATTTTTATGATAATATTTTAAGGTTGGCAAATATTGTATATTATTTAAATATCTCATATTTCGTCTTATTTCAAACCCCAATTATTACTTTTGGGTATAAATAGCTACACATATATCTCATATGGAGTCATATTCACCTATTTTCAAGCAAGGGGACAAATTTTGCCATCCCCATGTTGATGATAGTAACATCAGACAGGTACTTCTGCATAGGTCTAGGTGTCTAATGTGTGGAAGTCGTCCAAAAGGACCCTTAACCTTAGCAATTCGTTTAATTAATGGAAATAATTAAGGAATTAACTTTTATAAGAAAAAATGAGTTAATTTAATGAAGTGCAAATGTTATTTACTTTAGTTTATTAGATGAATTTCAATCTTTGATCTGAATTGATGTTGAGATCTGATTTCAATAATCAATCGTTTTGGAGATTAGGGTTGTGGATTCGGCCAATAACTCGAACTTATAAAAGGAAGGCTAGGTTAAGGGAGGGGGCATATTTTTGACCATAAGACATAGGAAGATAGTGAGATCCCACTGATTGGGTGAAGAACATTCATCCAAGTGTGCAGAGTCCAAGGAAGAAAAGCAAGGGGCAGCAAGGAGAAGGATCTATATCAGCCAAGCAAGATCGAATGATAGGTTTGATAGTTTCCAGGTTTTTGCTGCTTGTATTTTTCTTTAGAGGACCATTTTCCCAGGAAGGAAGACATATGTTGAAGATTAAATTAATGAAACAACAGATTTGGAGGGCAAAACTTTATGTGTGCATGTGTATTAGATTGGTATCTTTATTTTTGCTTCCGCTGTTATATTATTATTTACATGTTAAAATCTCAATAGTGCTTTTAGTTAGTAGATCTATAGTAATAAATTAATTTACAATAAGGTATTTACTAGGTTAATAAATTGTCAGTGGTCGGGGTTAGACGTTAACATGGTCTCAAAGCATCTTCTCTGAGGAAGCCAATTCCTGAAGTATTGCACGCATAAAAGCCAGAATTTTGAAGTAGTCTGAGACCATGTCGGGCCATATGTAGCAGTCTCAGCAGGCAGAGTACAAGCAAGGAAAGTACCAGGTGTAGTTGTACATCGTATGAAAGTAAGCGACAACTGTAGCAGTTTATGTGGGTGTATGCAGTTAGTGAAAAAGGACAGTCGTACGTGAGCTGCTAGAGAAACGAGCCATGCACACGAGGGATACAGTCATGCAAAGCTGCCAAGTACAATAGTTGTACGCTATGATAGTTGCAGAGAAGGTTCATACATTGTTAGCATAGAGCCATACGATAACAAGTGAAACAAAAAACAAGAGTGACAGACTGGAGGTAAATCAATGGGTGGAAAGAGACAGTTGCAACAACCGCTAGCTGCCAACTATGTAGGGTACAAAGTAGTGGTTGTCAAAGTAGCCACATGGGAGGCAAACAAATTGTACAAGAAGTTTGCAGAGACATACACACGGAAAGTGCAAAGGAAGTTGCCATACAACCAGAATTGACATACAGAGACTTACACACAATGACCAAAGCCGCTCTAGTGAGCATCCATATGTGATTGTATGGGAGGTGACACTAGTCAACGCAGAGTATAAGGAACAGCTCAGGAATTGCACAAGTTACATGCAACATCGACAATTAGTCACATGGGACAACCATACAACAAAAGGAATTTGCTGCAAAGGTTGTACATGGTGATGGTCGCAGGTTACACAGTTCATAAAGTCATAGATTTGCCAACAAGGATTGGCGAAGGTCATTCTTGGAGACTGTATAAGTCAAGGGCTTGGCAAAGATAGAGTTTTTTGTGAGGGTTTAAAAGGACCTAACCATAGATTCACAGGAGATCTTACCAGATCTGTAAACCGATAGCATTATTATTCTTGTGGGTGTGAGAAGGTCTTAGCATAAGGTAAAAAAATTATTAGATCTAGTAATGACAGCAACCGGTCTTAGGTTTGAAGACCGGTTGGATGTAGCATCTAACTTCTTGCCCTTAAAGGCAAGGATCACTTTGTTATTGAAAGAAAATTACCTTTGGGAGATTGTTGAGAAGGAAATTCAACCACCTACAGATGCAATGCAGTGGCAAACCCATGAAAAGGGTATTAAAACTCAGTGGGTCATTATGGATGCCTTGAAGGATCACTTGATCCCTCACTTGGCAGAGTAAGAAGACATCTAGGGAGATGTTGAAGGCTCTATTGGACCTGTTCTTTGAATTACAACATGAACATGAAGATAATATTGATGAACAAGCTTAGATCCATCCATATGTCGAAGATTGATAATATATCCAGTTACTTCATGAGGACCACGTAGATAAGTGATCAACTTGTAGCCATTGGGGAGAAAATGGATGAGACAGAACTCGTCAATGTCACATTGAATGGGTTCTCCAAGCCATGGGAACCATTTGTCAAGGGAATTTGTGCTCAAGAGAAGCTTCCCAATTGCGAGAGGCTTTGGGATGATAGCATCTAGGATGAGGCTTGTTAAATTTCGAATACCAGCCAGACTCATTGTTGGGTTGTGTTATATTTTTTCCACGACTAGCCCACGTAGTTAATCGAGGGAGGTCACAGGGGGTTTGAGGGGCACCCGTAACCCCACAAAATTTTGGTTTTGGACCCTATGTTAGGTTGGGTGGACCCACCTATGGTTTTGTGCATGATTTTCGCACATGTTTTTTGGATGCGATGGTTTTC
>APFE030174402.1:0-41517 GCA_000404065.3 Pinus taeda | reverse complement strand
GGATTTTCGGTCCATGGTATTGGATGCTTCGACATGTATAAATATGTATTATAACATTGAAAGGAACATAATGAAAAAAATCAGGTTAGTAGTCCCGGTTTTGGGATCCAGGGGAAATCTCTGTGTATATTTGTTATGCTCTCGCATTGTTTATTTTCTGTGTTTTAGAATTCGTATGCAGGTAATTTCTGTACGGGGTTAAAACCTACACTTATTTTCTCACGACAATTAATTTTGTCCCCAACAATTTATTTATTTAGCCAAATAAATACCGATTTACTGAAAAATAAAATTATTGGCATAATGGCATTTTTAACTTCTAGAAATGAATACATGCAACCAAATTTAAATCAGAGAGATCGATCACACATTGCAAATATCATTTACCCACAACAATTCTTCGTCATCTAATAATCTGGAAAATCTAGGTTTTCGACCATAGAGATATAAGGAATAACACAATAGTTGGAAATTGTAACTCGACCCCCACAGGATGAATTTGGCCTAAGGAATTATGCCATCTGGAAATCAGCCTTTGGAAGAAATCTACCTAAAAAATTTGGCCCAATCAATCAGTTGGAAAATCGACAGGCACCTTCCCTGCGAGCTATCACCACGCCCTAGGAAACTCGACCCCCAACAATTCGGCTTTCTCCAAATCAAATCAACCTTCCTCCAAAAACTCGGCCCTACAATCTCCTGAACTCAGCCTCCTAGATTCGCCCTCAATTCCCTCGTACTTCTCCTCTACGCTTCAGTCCACTAAGCCAGTCACACTAGAGAAAATCGCTCTCTTTGTGATGACTTTCTCTCTTGAGTTCTTGTGTGCCTTCACCTCTTTGCTAAGCTTCCTTTATAATCTTCATTAAGTCCAAATCCTTAATCCTATTCTCCCTTCTAGACATCATGGAGATAAACAATTGATATTATTTCTAAGTCACTTAAATAATTAAATTATTTATCCTTAGAAAATGATTTAATAGTCCACAATAATTAATTGACTTTAATTATTGTACTTTTCCTAAGTTACACTGAGGAAAGAAGACATAAATCACTTACTCCACCAAGCAGGCACCTAAAGAGGCAATAAATCATCTTCCACATGCTAAGACACCAAGCCTATGCAGAAGACCTTTCGAAGCTACCACTAGCTTCAATACTCCCTCCTAGCAAGGAAGGGATTCTCCACCACCCCCTGCTTATCTCAGTACTTCACAAACTTCCCTTTCACTAGAGGCTCAATGAGAACATCTGCCACCCGCTCCTCTATAGAAATGTACTACAATCTCACAACACCTCTCTTGACCCTATCTCTGATGAAGTGATATCTGATCTTGATGTGCTTGGACCAATCATGAAACATGAGATTCTCAGAGAGCTTAATGCAACTATGATTATCACATTGAATCATTGTTGGCCCCATATACAAATCAAATAGTCTTGCAAGCATCTAGCGAAGCCACATTGCCTTCCAGCTCGCCATGTACTTTGTGTCTACTGAACTAAGTGCCATTGGTTGCTGCTTCCTGCCATACCATGAGATCATGGTTGGTCCCAAGCTAAAACAACATCTAGATGTGGATTTTGTGTCCATTACACTCCCTGCCCAATCAAAATCTGTGTACCCATGCAACTCCACTCCTCCACCTCTGTCATATCTCAATCCAAAGTCCACCGCACCTCACAAGTATGTTAGCACATGCTTCACTGCCACCCAATGAACCTGTATCGACTCCACCATGAATTGGCTGAGTGCGTTCACAACAAAACATATATCAGGCTTAGTGTTGACTAGATACATCAAGGAACCTATCAACTCCCTGTACAATGTGGGATCCACTAACTCACCTTTAGAAGCAGTTAGCTTCTTCAAGTTAGTGATCGTTGGTGTAGATATAAGCCTACAATCCTCCATGCTGAACCTCCTTAAGATCTCAACTGCATACTTACCTTGCCCAAGGAAAATCTCTCTTGGTTGCTGCCACACATCTATTCCCAAAAAGTAGTGCATCAAGCCGATGTCCATCTCGAACTTCGAAGCAAGATCCTCCTTGCACATCCGTATGATCTTCTCCAATCTTGTCAAGAAAACATCATCCAAATAAAGTACCATGATGAGCAACTCACCCTCAACAAGTACATAGTACAAGTTGGGATCCGCCTCATTCTTGGTGAAGCCCAAACCAAGAAGATATCCATCGATCCTCCTGGCATACCATGCGTGTGGAGCCTGCTTCAGCCCATAAAGGGCCTTCTTCAACCTGCATACATGGGAAATTCTCCCAGGCACCTCAAAGCCCTTAGGTTGCTCAATATACACCTCCAACTCAATCACTCTGTTGAGGAAAGAAATCTTCACATCCATCTGATGTATCCTCCACCCCATCTCTGAAGCAATGGACATAACTACTCTATGGATGCATATCTAGTGACAAGTACGAATGACTTCTCGTAATCCACTCCCTCCTTCCGGGAGAACCCTCTCGCAATAAACCTCGCTTTGTACTTCTCGACACTGCCATCAACTGCATGTGTGATCTTATAGATCCATCGAGAAGTGACTACAAACTTTCCCTCCAATCTTGGCACTATGTCCCATACATCATTGCTTATGACAGAGCTATACTCCTCCACCATGGCATCCCTCCAAACCTACTCATCTATAGCCTCCTCAAAAGCGAAAGGCTTAGACTCACTGACGCTGCTTATCAATGCCAAATAACTAGAAAATCTTATCCCTAGTTTTCTATGCTTGAAAGTGCTGCTAGGAGCTTCCACATGCTCCTCAACATCTCTTAAGGTCTACTTGGCCCATCTCGGTCTCCTCCTAGTAGAGTTCGAAGGAATATCCAACTTCCCTAGATCTGCTAGCTGTGTCCTTACTGATGGTCCCTATTCAGCCTTAGGAGCTTCTCAATCTCGATCCTCTACCACTGCTGGCTCTTTCTCTTGAGATCTCCTAAGGGTCTTGCCCTCATCAAATCTGACATCTCGACTCAAGATCACCTTCCTTTGTCCTGGAATGTAGACTCAGTGGGACTTTGAGACCTTAGTGTAGCCTACAAATACGCCCCTTTCTGACAAGGGTTCCAACTTAGTCCTCTTCTTTGTGGGAATGTGGACATAAACTGGACTACCAAAGATGTGCAAATAGCTCACATCTGGTTTCACTCCTGTAAACAACTCCTCAGGAGTCATGTCCTCCAATATCCTGTGAGGACTCCTATTTTGCATGTACACAATTGTATTGCAGGCCCTCCACCCACAAAAACATAGGAAATTCTTGATCGTAGATCATTTCCCTCATTGCCTCCATTATGGTCCTGTTCTTCCTCTCGGCAACCCCATTTTGCTGAAGGTTTAAGGTACAATGAGCTCCTTCTTAATCTTTGCTTTCTCGCAAAAATCCTGGAACTCATTGGACGTATACTTGCCCCCATTATCAGATCTCAACACCTTAATCTTCTTCCTATTCTGGTTCTCCACAAGAGCTTTGAACTCCTAAAACCGATCAAAGACCTCATTGTTGGTCTTCACGGAGTAGATCCAAGTTTTCCTCGAAAAATCATCTATGAATGTTGCAAAGTATAAGGACTCTGTGATCAATGTCATAGAAATAGGACCACAAATATCTCAGTGCACTAAGTCTAGCACTCCCTTATACTTGGTCTCGTTGTGAGGATACGCAACTTTGATTTGCTTGCCTAGCACACACCGTTTACACACTCCATCCTGCTCCACCCTGATCTTTGGAAAAAAAATAACCATCCTTTGCGGCATTGAGAACTCTCTATAATGTAGTTTTCCCATCCTCCTATGCCATATCTCACTCCGGCTCTCTCTCATGTATGAAAGCCTTCATTTGCTGTCCTCTCAACAGATAGAGATCCCTCTCCCTTCTCCCAATCACTTGTTTCTTGCTTGGATCAGTACCATTTGGCCCAACAACCACTTCACCTCCAATAAAGCTAACCTCTAATCCTTTGTCTTCTATGGCCGAAATTGAAAGGAGATTTTTCTCCAAGCTCGGTATATACAAGACTTCGTTCACCTCCATGATACCATCCGAGTCCATCTGAAACTCAATATTGCTGGTGCCTTCTACTGCATACTTGGCCTTATCACCAAACTCCACATGTACATCCCTAGGCCCCCTGGTCATGTTGGTGAATACGTCTCAAGATCCCGTTATGTGACAAGATGCTCCACGTTCCACGAACCAGACACCTCTTGTGATGGTTCCAGAAAGGCAAGACACCAAAGCAATTTTTTTCTCAAAATTTTCAGCCATCTCTTCCATCTATGCAGTAGCTGCTGTTACTGTCTTTCCCTTGCCCTTATTCTTGTTTGGGCACTGACTGAAAAAATGGCTGAACTTGTGACAAGCAAAGCACTTGACTTTACTCATGTCCTTTTCTTATTGATTTTGTGAAGGTCCTCCTCCACTCTAGTTCTGCTTGGGCTTTGCTTTTCCCTTCTTCGCTTGCCCAGTAAGATTAATCTCATCTTTCTCGTTAGTACCCTTTTGTTGTCCTCCGGTCAATAATTTCTCCCAGATCTCCTTCTGGATGAAGTCATCCCACAACTGACTTCAATCAAGAAGCTGTTGCCTAGCAAGGATCCCATCCACAGAAGTGGTCTAGTACTTAACGCAACTCTTAAGAGCAACTTTTACTAGCTTCAAATTACTCACAGTTTCCCCAACAGCTGCAAGCTCATCATCAGCCTGGTGGATCCTCGTGAGGTAAGATGACATGGTCGTAGATCTGTTCTTTCTAACACTGTTTAATTTCTCTCGCAACACCATTTTTCCATTTTCATTTGAACTCTGATAAAGACTGTTCAGAGCTACCCACATCTGACGTCTAGTGCCCTTCCTAGATATGTGAGGAATTATGTGATCCCTCACACCATCCAAAATTATACATCTTGTTTTCATATCTTTAAGATTGTGCTCCGTTGCAAGGTTTGGATTTGAAGGAACCTAAATGTCTCTGTCTACGAGATCCCACAAACCATTCATCTTTAGAATCATTTTAATTCGCTCATTCTAGGGATTGAAATTAGCAGTCCCATCCAACCTATCTTCACATCGTAGGCTACTCATAGATGCCATCTTTAGAAATTGACCATGACCACAAAACCCAGCTACAAAATTTTAAGAAAATAATTCTGCTGCTACAAAAAGGAAACTGACTGCTACAAATCCGCGTGATCTTAGATCTTTCTCTGAGTTTTATAGATCGCTCTGATACCATGTTAAATTTCGAATAACGACTGAATTTATTCTCTCACGACAATCAATTTTATCCCCAACAATTTATTTATTTAGCCAAATAAATACTGAATTACTGAAAAATAAAATCATTGGTATTTTTAACTTCTAGAAATGAATATATGCAGCAAAATTTAAATTAGAGAGATCAATCGCACATTACGATAATAATTCACCCACAACAATTCTCTGTCATCTCTTAATTTGACAAATCTGGGGTTTCGACCCATAAAGATAAAAGGAAAAATACAATAACTAGAACCCATTTTTCCACCCCCACCGGATGAATACAACCCAAGGAATTCGGCCACTTGGAAATCAGCCTCTAGAAGAAATCAACCTAGAGAAATTCAACCCAATCAATCAGTTGGCAAATCAAATTGCGCCCTGTGTGCGATTTATCACTACGCCCTAGGAAACTCAGTCCCCAACAATTCAACTTTCTCCAAATCAAAGTGACCTTCCTCCAACAACTTGGCCCTGTGATCTCCTCAACTTGGCCTTCTAGATTCACCTTCAATTCTCTTGTACTTCTCCTCCTCTGTGCTCTAGTCCACTAAGCCACTCACACTAGAGAAAATCACTCTCTTGAGTTCTTGTGTCTTCCCCTCTTTGCTAGGTTTCCTTTATAATCTGTCTTTAGGATAGAAGGGGATATTTGTTGGGTATAGTGGGACCTCAAAGGCTTGCAAGATCTTCATACATTATAGAGGAAGACAATTTTGAGTTGGGATGTTAAGTTCAAGGAGAAATTGGTATTTAGGAAGTGTCATGAGTTGCTGCCAGTAGTGATAGAGGACGAGGAGTAGGAGGCTTCGAAGGGAGAGCAACATGCAAAGACTTCCAGTTCGGGAAGTCAACCTTTAGGTGGGGAGAAGTTTGTAGCTCCTTCCAGTTTTGTTAAGAGACCTAGGTGGTTTGAGCAGACATTGAGGGATGCCGAGGAGCAGGTGGAGGCTCCTAGGAGCACATTAAGGGAGAGTAGGGCTCCGAAGAAGTTTCTGAGCTACATGGGATTGATGAGTAGCGTCATTGAAGAGGTTGTAAACCAAAAGGTTTGGAGGAAAGCCATGGTGAAGGATGATGCATGAGACATTATGCTAAGACCAGAGGGAAAACTAATTCCAGGTGGCTCTTCAAGAAGTACCTTCCTTGATAAGAGGGAGTGTTGATGATAGTAGCATTAGGTAGGTACTTCTGCACAAGTATAAGTGTGTAGACTTTTGGAAGTCATCCAAAAGGACCCTTAACCTTAGCAATTGCTTTAATTAATGGAATTATTAGTCATTGACTTTTATAAGAAAAGGTTAATTACTTTAGTGAAATGCAAAGGTTTTTTGCATTAGTGAATTAGTTGAATCTCAATCGTTGATCTCAAGTGATGTTGAGATCTAATCTCAATCGTCAATACTTTGGAGATTAGGGTTGTGGATTCAATCAATAACTCAAAGTTATAAAAGGAAGGCAAGGCTAAGGGAGAAGACACATCTTTGAGCACAAGACACAATGAGATAGTGTCACCATAGTGATTGGGTGAAGGACATTCATTTAAGTGTGCAAAATCCGAAGAAGAAGAGCAAGGGGCAGCAAGGGAGAAGGATCCAGATTGACCAAGCAAGATCAAAGGATAGGTTTTGAGGGTTTGATCAGTTGGATCATTTCCAGGTTTTTGCCGTTTGTATTTTTCCTTAGAGGGCCATTTTCCCAAGAAGGGAGCTCTTGTATGTGGAATATTAAATTAATGAAACAACAGATTTGAAGGGAAATTTTTTTATGTGTACATGTGTATGAGATTGGTATTGTTATTTTTGCTTCCATTATCTTTTAAGTTTTTATTTATGTGTTAAAATCTTAGTGATGCTCTTATTCAGTAGATCTTTAGTAATAAATTAATTTACAACAAGGTATTTACTAGGTTAATAAATTACTAGTGGCTGGGGTTAGAAATTAACACCCTAGGTTGAGGCTAATTAATTTTCGCTACGAGGAGTTCGAAGTTAAAGATCAATGGAGATCGAGGATCTATGTTTTTTTTTTTTGGTTGTTTTTCAAATTTATTTATAGGTATTAGGTTTCAATCTTAAAGTTTGAAGCTTTCAAAATTCAATATATAACATTTATCATCATTGATAACTAAAGTTGTACTTTTAACCATTACAACAAAGAATATCCAACATGAAATGAAATGTTTCAACTTTCAACTTTCATGAAGCATCATATTCATAATTCATTACCAATGAGTTATAATTGCCAACTTCAAATTTCAAACTTAAATCATCATATATTGTTTACAAAAAATATCATAATAAATATGAAAGAGTCAACAATTATAAAAAATTAAAACTACTAGAAACTAGAAAAGACAAGTAAATCTATTATCTACTACTTCCTCTTGCCGCCATGGCGAATTTCTAATTTTTGAGAAGGTCGTGGTGGTCTTCTGGGAGTCTCCTCCTACATAGTTGGACGACTAGAACCAGAAGGCACATGCCCTCCACGTGAGGATGTAGATGGAGGTGGCGACAACAAAGGCAAATATGTTGGAACTCAAGCACTTCTATTGGATGCTAGGGGTGGCATGGCTGTTGTTGCTTCATTATCATCTTTAAAAAGTTATGTTTCCAATTCTTCTAGATGTAGAGTGCCATCCTCCAAATTATCTTCCTCTGGGTTGTTGTCCCAAGTTGGATATGATGTATCCTCACGAGCTTGATCACAATAATTACTCAACAACCTCAAGTTGTAGGGCAGATAAACCAAAATTTCTGCCTGGTTTTCATTGAGTTTGTTTCTTCTCACATTATGGATGACGCTGTAGGTGCTCCAACACCTCTTTGCAAAAGAAGTATTTACAACCTCTGAGAGCATTTTTTTTGCCAATTTTGGCAAAAGTCCCTGGCCGCCATATTCGTCCCACCATGTGATAGCATCAAATTTGTCCCTATCTTCCATTGCATGCAAAGGACCAAACACTTTAGTGCTAGTGAAGTATCTGCCTAATTCAAGATGCAGATTAGCACACTCCTCCTTGTTAGGGACCAACTTGTCTAATGCTTTCATATATCCATTTCGTAGCTCTAGATTTGTATAAGGTTTGGCCCTAACCCCACTCCCAGGTGCAGGTTTTCCCAGCCAAGATGGAGAGTAGTATTTTGGCATAAGGATATACACCAAGGCATGTAGTGGAACATTAAGTTTATCCCACTGTGCACACACAAAATTGTGAATAATATCATACAATTTGGGATCTTTTTCTTGAACAATATCTTTTGTTTGCCCCAACATGTTATCCATCTGCTCATACACCTTCCCAACCATTGGTGCATCTGTATCTGCAAAACGAATCATGTTATAAATGGGTTTGGTGAATTGCAAAAGTTCCCTCACATGTGCCCAAAATAGACGATCAAGAGCAGTTTCCTCCACCTATTCAAAACCTTGCTTGTTCACTGTGGTTGGAGCCTTGTCCTTTAATACCCGCCAGTGTTGACTTGATACCATGCTATCCAATGACTCTCTTTCTCTTACCTTCAAAAGGCGCTTGAAGGTGAGGTAATATCTAGCAAATCTAGTCTTTGTAATCTTCAACAATTCCAAAGTTGAGTGACTGGAAAATCCCATGGGTAATGCTATGATTGGTAATAAATTTTATCATTCTTTTGCCTCTCTTGTACAAATCACCAATCCATTTGTATTGAGGGTGTTTGTTCTTAATAATATCATGCATCAAAGGGTTCATTGTTTGAACCAAACACCCAAACCAAAATATGTTGGGGTATCTATCCTTAATAATTGCTCTCGTTGCCTTACAATTAGAAGCATTATCAGTAATGACATGGATGACATTGTATGGCCCATTACATTCAATTGTTTGAAGTAATGATTATGAAATGTGGATGGCGGTCTTGAACTTTTCTGAGTAATCATATGCTGAAAGGAAGACTACACCAGTAGTAGACACAACAAGAACACTTATCAATGGATTGCCTTTCATTTGTACATCCATCAGATACAATTGATACCCCATGCTCATTCAAAGAACTCACCGTTTTACCCAAAGCATGTGCTATTTTTGCTTTTTCATGATCAAAGTCTCACGATTCTAACCTTGTCATACCCAGGGCTCTTGTATCCTTTTGGGGCATCATTAATGGCAACAACCATTTCATGACAATAAGGTGAGCGAAGAACATTGAATGGTACCCCACATGCGTAGAGAAATCGATAAATTTTTGAATCCAGATCATTCCTACACCCTTCGTCAAGGAAATCTGATATGGTTCTATGCCTTAAAGGGATGTTTGTTCCTATGCGTCCATATCCACTGCCATGGGAGGACGCTGATGGAGTTCTTTGTCTATGTGATTGTGGGCTATCATGTTCAAAGTCACCGTTTGATCATTTAGATCTGTATCGGGCTTCCTCCTCTTCTTGTTATGAATAAAAATATATATAAAATAATACAAATAATGTAAAACTATAATAATAATAAATAACGATTAATTAGTAATTAGTTAATGAAAAGGTATGTCCCTGAGTACATAACTGTTGGTGAAGTACTTGCCTAGGGTATATAAGCAGGTCCTCACCCTCATTGTAATCATATAGCACATCAATTCTTATATAATATTTAATATGCATTACTTGTCCTACAATGGATGTCTTTGTCTTCGAAGTATTCTGAAGATTATTTTGCTGCATATACGAACTTTGTTCGTTATATTGGTATCAGAGCCACGTTGGGTTGATCACCAGGCCTTTGGCCATCAACCCTTCGTCCGTTGCTGTTGGAAATTCAGGCTTTTAGCCACAAGAAAGCTTTTGGAGGTTTCTCTAGGGTTAAGGTAAGGCCATTGGCCCATTTTAAAAAAAAAATTTAAAATTAAGAAAAAAAAGGCTCAAAAGAAAATAATAATAATAATTGTAATAAAAGTTATTTAAAAAAGAAGAAAAAAGAGAAAAAAGAAAAAGAAAATAAAAAAAATATTTAAAAGAAATAAAAAAAACCAAAAAGGAAAAAGAAAGAAGCTTATAAAAAAACAAAAAAGAAGATAAATAAATAAATATAAAACATAAAAATAATTTAAAAAACAAAAAATAGAAGTTATATAAAAAAACGATTACACCCCACCACTGTGGAGGCCTCATCACCGCCACTCTGGCATATCCATCCGCTCACAACGACAGGTAACCTTCAAGTGAGAAGTCCCTTGCTACACCAGCTCCACGTGCTGATTGTACTAGCCATTTCGTCATTGCAACTGTGCACTCACCATCTGTTGTCATCCTTCCCTCATTCCCTGCCCACTGTCACCCTTGCTGTGGATCCTGTTCAACGTCGGTTGGATTCCAGTCTAACTCTGCCTGCTCTCGCTCGATCCATTGTATTCGTTGTCGTTGCTTGTCAACCCTATTCGTTGTCACATCCTGGAAGGTGGAAACCACTACAACCGCCGTCCCTCACTGCAAATCCTTGTGTTGACCGACCCTAAGCTGCACGACCCCGCTACAACCGCTGCCCCTCACACCAAATTCATGTGTTGACGCCTTTTGCAGTCGCCAAATGGTACTACGATGTCACTGTACATTTGACCCGCTACCATTCCCTACCACTGCTGCCACTTCATTACGCTTCACAATCACCCCCATGCTGTATGAATTGTGAATATCTTTGTGTAAAAACACAACCTCGCCAACAAAGAAAATATCATGACCACTGTATAATTGTTGTACCACCACTTGGGCATAGCCAGAAAGATCAATCCACTGTTGGTGCAGTCAAGATTAAATCATAACATTGGTCACTGGGTCAACTAAAGTCATAATTCGTGGACGAAACCCAGAAGACAAAGGTTTAGTCCACCATTCCTCATTACCTCATATGATAATACCAATTGATTTCATCTAAGCGTCACAACCTTATATAGCATCAAATCGTCATATCAATAGACAAAAAAGAGGTCATATACCATTATAAAACATAATTTATAAAAAAGATATAATGTAAATTCCCCCAAGGTAATTATAAATAGAAAAGGGAAAATATTGATTAAGAAAAAAACAAGGATTATAAAAAATAATCCATAAATTGTAACTAAAAATTGGCAAAAAAGGAAGAAATATACATATATATTAATTGGAAACAATGATATTTATTATAACTAATATATATATGAAATAAAATTAAAAGAGTATTTAAGGATTCTTTTAAAAAGAGATAATTATAAAAATATTACTATAAAAAAAGGGTTACCCTTAACCCTAAGTTCATCTAAAAAAAATGGAGTCTAATTTGGAAATAAAAGAAAGACGATTTTCCTGTAAGGGTATTTTAATTACACATCACGGGTTAATTACATTAAGAGGGACTGTCCAAGGGGAAAAAGTTAATATCACTATTAGTATAAGCAACGACAAAAAATACATAAATATTAATCTGGCGAATCGATTGTTAATTTTAGATGCCAATGTAGGCAAAACAACAGATTTTTTTTGGAAAAAAATATGAAATTAATGATTTACAAATAACATTAAATCATTATAAGTACATATCCCAATTTCGTGTTGTAAAAATGTATGACATAGAGGTTGACATAATTCTTGGTCAACCTTGGTTTAGAGAATTGGGTGCATTCATGTTAAACATAGAGATTTTTTTTGGTGTTTTCTTATAAGGGAAAGATGATCACATTTTGAGACATAACAATGAAGTTAAAATCGATAATGTCATCATCATAAGATTTTAAAGATATTACGAAATTAATACCTCAAAAGAATCAAAATACAATACCAGAGAAGCAAAAAGAGCTTGAGGAGGTCATATCCAATAAAAACGAAGAGAATTCTCGTTTAAAAGATCATATCTAGAAACTACTCGCACAAGTCAAAAAGTGTAAAACTAGGAAACACAAGTCAGAACAAGAAAAATAAAGTTTTGGCAAGAAATTCAATGAAAGCCTATCAAAGAAAGAAGAAGAAAATTTACGCTAGAAGGACATTAACAAAAAATTACTAGAACAAATCAAGTCCTTAAAAGACGAGAAGATTGAATGCCAAAATAAAGTTGACTCAGAAAATGAGAACTCTTATGTCTCAAAAATCATTATCAAAGTCTACTCACTCAAATTAAGAAACTTAAAAATGATGAACAATCATTGAACAACAAATTAGAAGAATTTATCATGAAGGAAGTGTCGAAGTCTTCAATCCAAGTTGAAGAAAAAGATATTAACTCTGACCCAGTCAATATCACAACTCAAGAAGAAGAGAAACCTATAGAAGATAAAACCAATTTAGATGTTGCAATTCAAACAATGGAAATTCCAAGTGATGATTCCATAGCCAACTCAACAACATCAATATTTGAAGTGAATCAGATACTGCAACACACATGATAAGGGGAAATCCAACCAAAAAAAAAATCCTTATTGACATCCGAACCATAAGAAAAGACAACTAAGTCAGTCCTTTATATTCGAACCATTCAGAACAGAAACAACAGATTTATGTTTCTAGGAATACTGAAGTTTGCAAAATCCAGTCCTATGATAACAATTCATTGCAAATTTCTAGTGATCAGAAGATTCCACAGAAGGTTATGTTAGTTTTTGGTAGCATCGGTAATGCTCTAGCCTTGAAAATTGGTGGAGAGGCTAAGGCACATGAATTCTAAAGAACCCAGAAACCATTTCGTGAAATTCCATCTGGATTGTATTTTATTAAAATAATTAATATTTTTAATGGAGTTCGTAAGTCGAAACTTAGGGAAATTAAAATATTAATGGGTATTAATCAAAATATGGGTGAGAATGATCTAGAAGGCAGATCAAGTCATGTTTTAATCTTAGCCATTGATTAGAGACTTAATCTCGGCCGTTGAAGACTTAACAAGAAAAGTATAAAATAGAGGCTTGGGTTCGTTTGGAAACACAGAGAGAGATTGAAGAAATCGATTTTCTAAAGTGAGAAGTTCTTAGGAGGGAAATCGATTGGAAGATCTTGCAACTGAAGGGCAGGGATAGTTCGGGAATACTGACAGAGAGGCAGAGAGAAGCTTGTGGAGGCAACACAGTAGCCAGGAGAGCTGACGTTGGGCAAGTCTGGGCCCACACAGCCTTGACGCAAAACCAGAAGGGCCAGCGTAGAGGGAGAGAGCTACCTTCCACGTAGAGTGCCGGAAATTGCTGGAACAATCGAGGAAAGATGATGCAATGGGAAGAAGAGCTGATGCAGAGCCTCATAAAGCTCCACGCAGTTACTGCGAAGGGGCAATGCAGTTGTAGCCATGGCCAGCCAGTTTTGCTACCGGATCAGTCGGAATCTGCTGAGTGAAGTGAGGTAAAACTCACTCAGGCTTTCCGCCATTGTGTTTCTCTATCACTGGTTTGTCGGGGGGGGGCAACCAACATTTGTATTCAGAACTTCTGCTTTAAAAAAACCCTCAGAGTTGCTGCACTGGTTTTCTCGCATTGGGTTTTTCTGGGGACGTTTAGTCCAAAAATAAGTGTGTCCTTTGTGTGATTGTCTCATTTATTTTTTAGTACCTGATCTATATATTGGTGTAGGCTGCAGTGTATTTGCATTAATATTTTCTGAATATTTATGAAAATATCTTGTTAAAATGAAGAACACAAGTAGGTAATGCAAATCAGTTTATTGCAGTAAGATTTTTGACTTGTTCGATTCAGAAATTTTCACAGGTTAATCTAGGATGGTTCTATCCATTCTCAGTCTGACAATTTTGTCTATCACTCAGAGCATCATATCGTCTTGTATCAATGAAGATGAAAGTTCAGAGATGAGGAGATATTCGAAACTGGAAAAGAGATCAAGCCTTTCATCAGTAAGCTTTGAGGACAAAGTTTTTTGAAGAGGAAAGCAATGTTATGAATAAAAATATATATAAAAAAATACAATTAATGTAAAACTATAATAATAATAAATAATGATTAATTAGTAACTAGTCAATGAAAAGGTATATTCCAAAGGACATAACCATTGGTGAAGAGGTACCTGCCTAGGGTATATAAGCATGCCCTCACCCTCATTGTAATCATATCTCACATCAATTCTTATATAATATTTAATATACATTACTTGTCTTACAATGGATGTCTTTGTCTTTGTCTTTGTAGGACAAGTTATGTACATTAAATATTATATAGGAATTGATGTGAGATATGATTATAATGAGGGTGAGGGCTTGCTTATATAACCTAGGTAGGTACCTTTTCACCAATGATTATGTCCTTGGGGACATACATTTTCATTAACTAGTTACTAATTAATCATTATTTATTATTATTATAGTTTTACATTATTTGTATTATTTTATATATATTTTTATTCATAACACTTCCCTTACATATATTTTATATATATGTATTATTTTGTCTCTTTGTTGTGCTGACACACTTACACAAGTTCTGATTCCTACTTGTTTATTTCCATCCCATGGCATTTTCCCATAGAGGTGCTTTTTGGCACGGGAGTATGAACCTGTGTATGTGTTTTTGCAATGGAGCCATGTAAATGTAGTGGTTCCACCCCCTTTCCCTCCTTTAGGCCTAGTAACATATTTTCCCAATGGGGTTTTTTTTGCTTTCATTTTTGTGCCTTCATCATGTCCACTCTCTTCTTCCTCCTCACAAGGTACTCCTCCTCTCCAGGGTTTTCAAATCCACCACTACCCACTACCCACTTCTTCATCCTCTTCATCATGATCAACCCTCCTACTCTCCAACACCATAATAACAAAAAAGGGAACCAACATCAAGAGAATGCCAAGCCATATAGTCATGATGTTTGAATTTTTGTTTCTTTGAACTTTGGTGGAGTTATAGTTTCTTACCTACAATAAAATGGAGGAATGGGAATGGGAAAGAGAGAAGAGAACATTTTCATTTAGCAATGAACATATAAAAAACAAAAATGCTAGATTACAGTCTAGATTCTACCTCTTTGACCTTCAATCCCAAGCTCCAATCTCCCTTACAAGCTCTTCAAGCTCCCAAGCAATCCTCTCAATCTTTCTCCTCAACTCAAGCTCCAATTCCAAAAGCCCTCTCTTGCTCTTTCAATATGCAAATGGTGAATAATGGGAGGGGAGGAGGGCCTTTTATTTGTTTTGGCCCCTCCCCTCACTCCCTCACCATTTTTGCCCACGGGGAGTGAACGGGAGTAGTCAGGGAGCAAATGCTCTTGGCTGCTCCCTAGTTCGGTCCCAAAAAAACAGGGAGCATATTTCTTTAAGGGAGCGCGTTGCTGAAATTCGCTCCCTTCGGGAGCATGCTCTCGAGGTTGCTCCCGAGCGGAGTGTGCTTCGAGATCAGGTTCAAGAGGGGGGGGGGCACTCCCCTGCAACCCTGGACCCAAGTGCACACCAACCTTGCAGAAGATGATGCTCCCAAGTGGCCAGGGAATTTGCCTAGTTTTGTTTCATAATGAGTTTACACAGTGAAGGGAGGATTGATGAATCTTGCATTTGCTAGAAACGATCTGCTTGCATGGTTATTTCAATTTTGGTACAAATTTTCATTATCACCTTGCATGGTGCATGCCTAGACTTGAACCTGCTCAATGCCATCTATCCTGACCACTTAGTGCCATTTATGATGGGGCTGTGGGCATGCTTCATCATATCTAGGCTGGTTGGGATGGCACCCGATGTAGGGAATAACGCTGTAATATTACATGCGAAGAATCATATGACTTCTGCTTTTTAAGTTTCATATGTTGGAAATAATACTGAGAGGGGGGGGTGAATCAGTATTATTACGTCAATAAAACTTTTTCATTTTTCATACTCAGATACATATACGCAACTTCAGTTAAGGATATCCGCGTATATACGCGACTGTGTTAAATGCAACCAGCATATATGAAGTAATCTTATGATTCAGTTAGCTTATCTTCAGTAAATGTATCAGAACATTATTAACCATATTAACAGTAACCAGGTGCAGTAAAACAGAACAGATCATCACACATAAAGAGCACACATGAACACCATGATATAAGGTGGAAACCCAATGTGGGTGAAAACCACCTGCTGCAATTTGTTTCTATCTTCCTTTAATAAGAAAAATCTTTTACAATGTACTGGTGCAGTCCTTTACCAGTATGCAGGCTTCTACCTACATAAGGCTACCACCTTCTTAGCTCTTGTACTAGTCGTTCCATTTACTAGTACGTAGGCGCTGGCCTACTGAAGGCTCCAACCTTTACTCGTTTTCCAGATGCTCCTGGAAGGGAGCTACAACCCCCTGGCTCTTGTACTGGCCAATATGTTTACCAGTACATAGGTGCCGGCCTACAATCATCCAGGGACCACGTTTCATACATTTTCATACTGGATCCATAAAACAATCACCATTGCAATACAACCTGCATCATTAATCTTTGAATCACCCAATACTGAAACCCTGTCAAACAACACAGTCACAGACTACATAACTCTGCAACAACAACCAGATCCAATAACAACTTCAAATATCATACTTCATCTGTATACGCTACTTGGATGAACCCAATCCGCGTGTATACGCGCTTTTACCAAAGACAAACCGCGTATAGATCTGCAAATTCTACCTCATAACTTTGCAGCGATTTCAGACATCAGAACATACCCATAACATTCATACAATAAACATGCGTCAATAGATCTAGTCTATCCACACTCAAAAGATAATCATTCCAAGCCTTGAGATCCCGATCCATTGTTCATCATCCTTCACATGAGTGCCTCCTTGGTTCAGATCAAGCAAGACATCACCAACCCATAACCAGCATCTAGATCTCACACTTTATCAGATGTTCATCACTTACTCACACTTGCACATCCACTTGGCCTAATGATCTTCTCCTTATATAGGTTTAGGCTTCTCTCAATATCATGGTCCAGAACCATGTAGAAACAATACCATGAACCCAATACTTGGGGTCGTCACTTCGGACCAAAATACCATGGACCAATACTAAAATACCATGGACCAAATACCACGGACCAAAACTTAGTTTTCCGACATGTACGCGCCTTTCCTTCTGTGAACCTGCGTGTGTACGTATACGCGCCTTTTTCTCTGAATACCCGCGTATATACGCACTTTCATCACGGTCAAGCTGCGCATATCTTTCTTTTGATCTACTGCACTAGATCTGCCATCTGATTAAGTTGCCATCACCTGTATCAAACCTTTGAGTGAGTTGCCATCAAGAACAACACCTGAATCATAATGCCAACATCATAGTCAATACATATCGAATAGACCAATTTTTTGCATCCTAGTACCAGAAAATTAAAAATATTGTGGCTTACCACCATTTACTTGAGAATAATACAGGGAATAAACACAAGTACTAGGAATAAGAATGATCAATTCAGATCTTAAACCATCTCAAAGTCGCTCACCATCAACACTTAAACCCTAGCTTCGCTTTAGTACTGAATCAACTAAGCAATCTAACTCTTAATGTCACCCTATGAACTAGAAAGGATTGGTTCTATTGACTATGGAAATAGTTGCTTTACATGTCATTATCGAAGACATTTAATGTTGTGAATTTTTAGCCAAAGGAAAATTACAAGTGTTGTTGAAGTTTTTGTAGCTTTGGAAGGTCTTCTACATAGGTTGGTGTCTTACCATGTAGAAGATATTTGATTGCCTATTTAGGTGCTTGCTTGGTGGAGCAAGTGATTTTATGATTTCTTTCCTAAGAGGAAAAGTACAATAATTAATCTAATCAATTATTGTGGACAATTAGGCCAAATTTCTAATTAGATATAATCTCAACCATTGATGTCAAGTAAGGCTTAGGATTTAATCCTAGCCATTGATCATTTAGGAGATTAGTGTTAGCAATTTTGGCTTAATGAAATTATAAAATAAGCCTAAGAGAGAGGTGAAGACACAAAATTGTGGATGAAGCGATTTTCTCTAGAGCGAGATGCTCAACTAGACTGAAGAGAAGTGAGGAGCAGTTTAGTAGGGAATTTCGAAAGAAATTCAAAGAGGCCGAGTTCAGAAAATAGGGGGTCAAGTTGCTAAAGAAGAGCTTCGAACTGTGGAGGAGGCTGAATTATCGAGGGAGGCAGATTTCTCTAGTGTGTAGCAGTTATACGAGAAAGGGAGAAGGGGAGGTTGATTTGTTGGTGAGACAGGTTAAATCTTCACGCTGCTTTGCTTAAGGTGGTTTGATTTCTAGAGGTTGAATTCGTTAGGCTGATTTTCCCAGTGGGGTTGAGGTTCCAGGTGTTGAACAACTTTATTTTTCTCTGTATTCTCTATGGGTCTATCCCAAAATTTTCTTGAGAAATTTAATAAAAGAAGGTTGTGTTGGGTGTAAATTTGCTGTTGTGGTATTATTGATCTCTTCATTTTATATTCGCTGCAATTTTAAGTTAATATACCATTGTATTTATTTTTCGGCAAGTACATAAATATTTGAGATAATTTTTTTTGGGTGTTTAATAAATTGTTGAAGTAAAATAAGTCAGATCTGTTATGAGAAAAATTAACATGGTATCAGAGCTATAGAAATTCTATGTGAGAGATCACATATCACAAGGGTTTTGCAGTAGATTTTTTTTTTTAGATTACAACAAGGGTTTTGTTGCTTAAGTTGATATGCTAATATGACATCATCAAGTCTAAGATATGAAGACAGGTCGAAGGGGGTTGTAAACTTCAGTCCATGGAAAGAGTGACTCACACTTGTCTTAATGGCAAATGGTTTGTGGGAAATTGCAAACCAAGCGATTCAGGTTCCTTAGGAGCATCATTTTGGATGTAGTGAAGGATCACATAATCGCTCACATAACGAAGAAAGATTCAACCAACCAGATGTGGTTGGCCTTGACTAAGCTTTACCATATTGACAACTAGAATAGAAAGATGGTACTAAGGGAAAAGCTGAATAACATTAAGATGAATAGATATGAGACTATGGCCTCATACTTCACAAGGATTCAATAGGTCTGTGATGAACTTTCAATTGTTGGGGAAGAGGTGGTTGAGGTGGATATTGTCAAAGTAGCATTGAAAGGGTGTATTGAGTTGTGGGCTGCATTTGTGACAGGTATCCTAGCCAAAGATAAGCTTCCTAATTGGGCTAGATTGTGGGATGATTTCACCCAAAAGGAAATTTGGAGGAATCTGTAACTGGTGGATACCGCAAAGGTGGAGATGAGGAGAACCTTGCTTTTGTTGGGCAAGCAAAGAAGGGCAAGGGTAAAACCAAGCAAACTAGAGTGGAGTATCTTCGCAGGGGAAGAAAGACATGAGCAAAGTCAAGTGCTTTGCTTGTCACAAGTTTCGTCATTATGTCAGATAATGTCCAAACAAGAAGAAAGACAAGGGGAAGACAACAACAACCACATTTGCATAGATGGACAAGTTGGCTGACAAATTCAAGAAGGAATTTGCTCTAGTATCCTGTCTTTTTGGCACCTATTACAAGAGGGGCATGGTTTGTGGACAGTGGAGCATCTTGTCGCATGACGAGATCTCGTGATATCATCACTAGTATGGCCAAGGAGAACAAAGATCTACATGTGGAGCTTGTTGACAGCACCAGGTATGCATTAGAGGGCATTGGCAATATACAGATCTAGCTAGACTCAGGGAGTCTTATGGAGGTGAAGGAGGTGATGCATGTTCCTGGGTTAGAAACATTTACTCTCGTTTTTGGCCATGGAGAATAGAAGACTTGAGGTTGGTTTCACAGGAGGTGAGGTATTTGTCAGGCCTAAAGGGGTTGATCCTAACATGCGATGAATCATAGGTAGTAGGGAGAACAATCTGTATCTATTGAGAAGGATGTAGAATTTCTTGTAGATTCAAACTGCAGATTGTAATATGCTAAAACAATTGACTTGAATCTACTCTACTCATCAACGGAAACAAAAATTGGTCGATGAAATCATGAAGCAGAAAAAGGAAGAATTTCAGTCACACATAACACCATAATTTTCTAGTGAAAGCCACAACTAAAAACCCTTGCTATCTGTATATTGCATTAATTAGGAGATATGAGAAGAAAATACAATGCTTGTTCAATCAAAACAATCTCTGCACAAGTAGAATCTATCTCATTGCTTCACAACCTAGTTCAAGTCAATACTTAGCCAAATCTGTTGCTTGCCAAGCTCCTATTTCCTTGCGCAGTTTCCTAGGGAATTAGCCCATATTTAATTGGGAAATCCCTCATCCATAACTGTCCAATCCATCCATAGGCCTTCCACTGATTGCATGCACCATCAATTTAATTTAGATGATTTTACAACTGATAGTACACTGTTTCTGAACTCCAATCTCAACTGGGTCTTTCTCAGAACTGACATGCATGAGTTATTTATGAGTGAATTATCAATTATCTAATTGATCACTGCATGTGAATTATATCCAAATTAATTCACTTGACCTCTCACTAGTTCCTCCATTAGTTAGAACTAGTTTAATTGAACTTAACTTAGTTAAACTGAGTTAAATAATTACAAGTCAATTGTAACTCAACCTGGGCCTCTAAAATTTAGGGATCACTCTACATGACTCTAGATAGACTCCCAACTCGAATTTACTGGGTCAATTGAGTCAACTTAACTTAGTTAACTGTTACAAGTTGCTATGAGAATTAGAATTAGAATTTAATTCCTAATTTAATTTAAGGACAAATTAAATTAGGATTTTTCTTGATTAGCAACAAGGGAAGCTAGAGAAATCCCTAGTACATAGCAGTGACAACCAGAGTGAGATTTGGCATAGGAGGATGGGACATCTACACTATAGGGCTCTACCACTATTATGAGATATAGTCATTGGTTTTTTGGAGTTCAATATAGAGTATAATGGTGAGTGTAAGGGATGTGCGCTTGGCAAGCAGGCCATGGCATCATTTCTTAGCAGTGAGACTAGGTCCAAGGGTGTGTTGGATTTGGTGCATTATGACATTTGTGGTCCTATGCCAGTGGAGTCTATATTGAGGAGCATTTATTTTGTGACATTCACAGTTGACAATTTCAGGAGGACATGGATTTACTTTCTAAAGATCAAGGATGAAAGCTTCGGTTGCTTTCAAGAGTTCAAAGCTCTTGTGGAGAACTAGACTGTGAAGAAGATCAAGTTCATGAGATCAGCCAATGGGGGCGAGTATACCTCCTACGAGTTTAACGGTTTCTGTAAGGAAGCATGAACCAAGAAAGAGATTATAGTGCCCTACAATTTGCAGCAGAATGGAGTGGCATAGAGGAAGAATATGAGTATAGTTGGAGCATCCAAGGCCATGATCCATGATCAAGATCTACCTATTTCTTATGGGTAGAGGAATGTAACACGATTGTATACTTGCAAAATAGGAGTCCTCATAGGGCAATGGAGGACATGATTCCTGAGGAGGCTTTTATAGGAGTGAAACTGGAGGTGAGTCATTTGTTCATCTTTGATAGTCTGGTGTATGTCCACATTCCTTCACAGAAGAGGATTAAATTGGAGCCCTCATCAAAGAGGGCCATTTTTGTTGTATATAATGAGACTTCAAAGGCCTACAGGGTTTACATTCCAGGATAGAGGAAGGTAGTTGTTAGGAGGGATGTCATATTTGAGGAGGATAGGACCTTTAGGAGGTCGCATGGGACATATCCAATAGTGGTAGAGGATTGAGAGCGACAGGCTCTGAAGGTTGAGGAGGGATCAACAACACCAACAACAAGGACATAGTCTTCAGATCAGGAGGAGCGTGGTGTTCCTTCGAGCTCTACCAGGAGAAGGCCAAGATGGACTGAGAAGACCTTGAGGGATGTGGATGCTCCTGGCAGGACCTTTAGGGAGAGTAGATCACCAGCCATATTTTCCAGTTTTGTGGCCTTGATGAGCAACACTAGTGACTCCGAGCCTTCTACTTTTGAGGCAACAAACTAGCAGGTTTGGAAGGATAGGATGGTGGAAGAGTATAGTTCCATCATGAGGAACAATGTTTGGGACGCAGTACCGAGGCCTGAGGAGAAGTTGGTGGTCACTTATCGATGGATCTATAAGATCAAGCATGCAACTGATGGAAGTGTCGAGATAAGGTGAGGTTCATGATTAAAGGGTTCTCCCAGAAGGAGGGAGTGGACTACGAGGAGACATTTGCACTTTTCACCACATATGCATCTATCAGGTCAGTCATATCTATTACCTGAAAGGTTGGGTGGAGGATACATCAAATGAATGTGAAGACTGCCTTCTTCAATGGGGTGATTGAGGAAAAGGTGTATATTGAGCAACATCAAGGCTTTGAGGTGCATGGGAGGAAGCCCCATCTATGCAAATTGAAGAAAGCCTTATATGGACTTAAGCAGGCACCTCGCACATGGTACTCCCAGATTGATGGGTACCTACTTGGATTGGGCTCACCAAGATTGAGGCAGACTTCAACAAGTACTA
This sequence comes from Pinus taeda, assembly GCA_000404065.3. Classification (NCBI taxonomy): domain Eukaryota; kingdom Viridiplantae; phylum Streptophyta; class Pinopsida; order Pinales; family Pinaceae; genus Pinus; species Pinus taeda. The sequence continues at coordinate 18,822 of APFE030174402.1, read as the reverse complement.
TGTACTTGTTGAGGGTGAGCTGCTCATCTTGGTACTCTTTGTTGATGATCTCTTTCTGACAGGATCGAAGAAGCTCATAGGGATGTGCAAGGAGGACCTTGCTTCGAAGTTTGAGATGGACACTTGGCTTATGCACTACCTTTTGGGATTGGAGGCGAGGCAACAACTAGGAAAGATTTTCCTTGGGTAGGGAAATTATGCAATTGAGGTCCTGAAGAGATTTAGGATAGAGGATTACAGGTTGATGTCTACACCTATGATCACCAACTTGAGGAAGCTAAGTGCTTATGAGGGTGAGTTGGTGGATCCCACTTTGTACAAACAATTGATGAGGTCCTTGATGTCTTTGGTCAACACCATGCCAGATATTTGTTTTGTAGTGAATACACTCAGCTAGTTCATCATGGAGATGAGGAGAGTTCATTGGGTGGCAGCAAAGCATGTGTTTAAGTATCTTTGTGGTACAATGGAGTATGGACTGAGGTATGTCAAAGTTGTTGGAGTGGAGTTGCAGGGCTACACAAACTCATATTGGGCAGGAAGTGTAATGGATAGGAAGAGTACTTCAAGTTGTTTTAACTTGGGGTCAGATATGATCTCATGGTATAGCAGGAATCAATACTTAGTGGCACTTAACTTAGCAGAGGCAGAGTACATGGTAGTGAGTTTAATTGTTTCAGCTTGGGATCATATATGATCTCATGGTATAGCAGGAAGCAATACTTAGTGGCACTTAACTCAGTAGAGGCAGAGTACATGGTAGTGAGTCTAGTGAGTTGTGAGGCCATATGGCTTCACAAGATGCTCATAGGATTATTTGGTTTTGAATGGGGCCAATTGTGATTCACTGTGACAATTTGAGTTGCATTAAACTCTCCAAGAATCTAGTGTTTCATGATTGGTTTAAGCACATAGAGATCAGATACCTCTTCATTATAGACATGGCCCAGAGAGGTGTTGTGACTCGTGAGATTGCAATACATCTCGATAGAGGAGTAGGTAGTAGATATTCTCACCAAGCCTCTGGTGAAGGGGAAGTTTGTGTTTTACAAAGACAAGCTAGGAATGGTGGAGGATCCCTTCCTTCCTACGAGGGAGTGTTGAAGTTTTTGTAGCTTCGGAAGGTCTTCTACATAGGCTTGGAGTCTTAGCATGTAGAAGATATTTGATTGCCTCTTTAGGTGCTTGCATGGTGGAGTAATTGTTTTGATGATTTCTTTGCTAAGGTTAACCTAGGAAAAGTACAATTATTAATCTAATTAATTATGGTGGAGTATTAGGCCAAGTTCTAAGGATAAATAATAAAATTATTTAAGTGACTTAGATATAATCTCAACCATTGATCTCAAGTGAGGCTTAGGATTTAATCCTAGCCATTGATCACTTAGGGGATTAGGGTTAGGGATTTTGGCTTAATGAAATTATAAAATAAGTCTAAGGGAGAGGTGAAGACACAGAATTGTGGAGGAAGCGATTTTCTCTAGAGCGAGAGGCTCAATTAGACTGAAGAGAAGTGAGAAGTGTAGCAGGGAATTTCAGGAGAAATTCAAGGAGGTCGAGTTCAGGAAATATGGGGCCAAGTTTCCGATGAAGAGTGTTGAATGTGGAGGCGGCCAAATTATCTAGGGAGGCCGATTAGCTAGTGAGAGAGGTTAATTCTCCAAGGCTGATTTGCTTCAGGTGGTTTGATTTCTAGAGGTCAAATTCTTTGAGGTCGATTTTCCCAGTGGGGCCGAGTTTCCGGGTGTCTAGCAGCGATATTTTTCTATGTAATGTCCCTAGTTAATAATTTTGCTAAGGAAATTCTCAATTCTGAAATTTTGGCGAATATAAATATTTTTAGATAAATAAAATTAGGAGAAATAAGTTGTGGAGGTATTAAATAAATTTTGGAGAAAAGGCAATTGTTGGGACTTAGGAAAAGAAGAAAAATTAAAATGAACATAAGTTGTGGACGTTACTAGAAAGGGAAATCGAACCATGGGAAGAATCAAACCATGGTATCAGAGCATAATGTGAGAGAAAATGAACCATGGTATGAGGAAGGAAAAGCAACAATAAAAGGAAGGCTAGAGCTTCGTTTTGATCATTCTATTTTGGAATTTCATTTCAGAATTGGAGAGTTTGGTTGAGCTGATCAGCCAAGTCAACCTCTGTTGTTTAGCAAAAGGAATTTCCAAGCGGAATTTCCACCCTCATTTCAGAGAACTTCGAGTGTCTCCCTAGTGAGTTAATTTGGGGAGTCCAATTCAGGATTTCCATAGAGATTTATTGCAGATATCCACTTAGTTTGTCACTCCTTGGGCATAGAGGCAGTTCAAGTTGCTCATTGGAGGATCAATTATTGTGGGTTGGATTTCTAGCTATTTTGTAGGGTTGAGGAGTAGTGTTTTGCCAAGTATTGGACATAATTTTGGTCGAAAGTTTGAGGAAGTAATTTTGTAGGGATTTGGAGGACTTTCCCTTCAGCGGAAATTGTGCATTCTTGCTGCGGTTTGATTTTGTAGCTCACTAGTAGTCAGTGAAGGCTACATGCAGATTTTGGGGTTGCCGTGACTCGTGGATTTAGCCCAATAATTTTTTGGGTTTTTTCTAGATTTTGTGAGAGGAGTCTTTGGCTAAAATATCAGAATTTTCTAGACGATATTGAAGTCTGAAATCCTCATTTTTGTAGGAGTTGGGATTTTCACACTATTTGAGCAATTCTGGGTCAGCTGGAATTAGCTCAAACGATTTCTGGGTTTTATTGGTTGGGGTGTGAGGAGCCTCTCTCTAATTTTTCAGAAATTTTGGAGCAGTTTTGAGGGGTCATTTTGCAGGTTTCCTATAGCAGCAGTAGTAGCAACAACAACATTATTTTAAGGGAATTTGCACATTTTGGGGCTTTCCAGGTCAGCGGGAATTAGCCCAAGATTTTCTAGGTTTAGTAGATTTGGGTGAGAGAAATCTCTAGTTAAGTTTTCAGAAATTTTGGAGCAGATTTGAGGCCTCAAATATCAGTTTGCCTCCAGCAACAACAATTGTAAATTTTGGGGCATAAAATATAGCCAGTGAGCCATTTTAACATGGAGTTTTCTTCATTCTCACTTGCATTTTGTGTGCTTGCTTAAGCAAGCTCAAATTGCATGTTTATTTGTTTGTTGTACTAATTCATGGGGGTGTGCTTTGGAGAGCTTTCCTTGTGAGTTACAGGCAGGTCGTATTTTCTAGCAACTAGAGGGGTGGTGGCATTTGGGGGCCGAATTTCGGGGGTCAAAACCAAACCAAATTGTTTCTAAGTTTTGCTAGGTTTTTGGTGAGGAGCTCGTGATTAATTCTGCAGAATTTTCTGAGCACTGGAGGTGGGGTTTTTAGGAATTTCTTTCCAGCAGATAGTGCAAATTTCTGGGGCAGCGCAGGGCATCATTGGAGCAGATGATTCTGTCACTTGGGCTTGTTATTTTATCACCTGGGTCTTGTCACACTTGCCATTGAGGCAAGCCTAGGTGCACTCCTTCCACACTATTGTAATTTGCTTCAATTGATTAATAAAATGGCTTAGCTGGTTCGTATTTCTGGAGTTTAGATGGGTGTTTGCTGAATGTTTGAAATTTATGGTGTTGTATTTGTTATTTGCTTGCATATCACTATTTTTCCTATTTCGGAACATTATAGTGGTATCAGAGCATGATCTTGGCCCAACTGTGGGAAACTAGTAAGATCATGGAGGATTCGAGTATGTAGGCACAATGACTGGTAAAACCGTAGATAAACCCATGGCTCAAGGGAAATTCAGTATGCGGGAATTCTAGGGTGGAATTCGTTGGAACGATGATAGGTTGACCTAGTTGAGGAGGGTGGCAGACCAAACCCATCTTCATCCATTCATCAAAAACATTAGAGGTACACAGATTGGGGGTGCAACCATCTACACCATGTGGGGTAAGTCGACAGACTTAGGACACCAAATCTCCTCAAAAGGAGCAGACAGGCCAGGGAAAGTTAGAGGGTGAGACCAGGAGGCGATTTTGCTAGTGGAGACGTGGCTTTAGATATCAGGAGCTTGAGGAGGAGGAGGTTGAGGGCCCACAAGATGGTGAGGAGCACATCGATATACCTGGTGGGGCGCAGGAGTCACCATTGTTAGAGACCTCTTTGATAGCCCTAGTTGAGACCTTGGTGGAGAGGAGAGAGCCTACACCCATAGAGCCATTTGTTGAGGAGGTGCCACCCATGGACGAGATACCAACAGTTGCTGAGGTATTTGAAGTTGTGACCGAGTTTACAAGTGATAGATGCCCATGCCAGTTCCATCAGTTTCAAGCTGACCTTCTAGCATTAAAAAGGAAGGCTGCGATAGTGCGAGAGGCTATTCTGCAGTAGAATGAGGAGTTGGAGGGCATGAGAGTGGTTTGTGTCAAGTCCACGACCATATTGACTCACGTTGGGAAGCGGTTGGATTCCCTACTGGTGCAGCTAGAGTGCATGTTGGAGCGTCAAAGTAACCCTCTTCAGGCATACATATATGGGCTGGCAACACTATTAGATTACCTTTGCCCATTGGAGAGAGAGAGACAAAGCTACCTAGTCAGATTTCATGTGCTAACCGGGATAGCGAGATGAGGCACAATGAGCTGCACATGGTGCAACATTCATAGGATGGAGGGCTTGTTCTTTATATGGGAGTTCGTGCATTTGATTCCTCTCTTGGGTTTGGATGGCGAGCGATTCTGAGTTGGTACCTAGTGGAGTGGGCTAGGATTATGGAGATGGTAGTAGACCAGAGTGAAGCTCAACAGGAGCTTCTAGACATTGGGGATACTAGAGGCCTAGGTTGGCATTGGGATCCAGGAGGGGCTTCCTACCATATACTTGAGATGCATGATGATGATTGTTGGGATCCAAGTGGGATTCCCCACCACATCATGGATGTGGCTGGTGAGGGCATTGGCAGTGTGACAGATCTAGTGATTGAGCATCCACACACTTTCGGATATCCATCAGCATTAGTGATGATTGGGACGGGTGAGCAGGTAGACTTTGCATGTTGTTTGACCATGTTGGTTATGCATGGAGTCAAAGGACGATCAACATATTTCGGTAGGAGTTTTTCAGAGGAGGTGGCATTGGCAGGCCGCCAGATAGTGCCGTGTATGGGGCCAAGGGTTTTCCCCAGTTATATGGGGCACAGTGGTCATGGATGAGCAACACAGTGGTGGCATCACCACTAGTACATCACCTCTCGTGTCTCTCAAGGAGATTTTTTAAGCGAGGCCCTTACATCAACGGGTATGGTTATGCGACAGTGGAGGTGGCGATACCATTAGGGTGCAGGCGGACGCATACTATCTCAACTTTATATCATGGCATCCAGTGGTGTGTAGGAGCATGCATCATCGAGTAGTGGTTTGCAAGTGAGCACGTAGATGCATGGCAATGTGTTGTGGTGCGTGGATTTGCACCATGGAGTGGGAGGAGCGACTTACACCACATCGAGTTTGCTAGCGGAGTGTTAGATGCATTGACACATATGGGATGCCATATGGTACAGGGTGGTACAACAGTGAGCGTTGGTATCCAATGGTGCACAGAGTTGTGCCTCAGGGTTCAGTGCTATGTAGAGGAGTGCAGGGGTGCATATTTATGTACAGTAGAGCATGATGATGCACAATAGGTTGTTGGAGTGTTGCCACTGGAGAGATCTCCTAACGGGGACGTCAGGCACACCATTAGGTTTGGCGCACCTAGATTTGGAGAGAGAGTTGATCACAGGGTTGACTGTGAGCTTCCATTTATCACTCTCCAACATTGCACACTAACACAGGGGACTTGGTTATTGTCTCTTGATGCTCTCATCACAAGCAACAGGACCCATGAGGTTCATCCGAGACAATTGGACAGGACATAATGCATTAGGAGAGAGGCTTTCCAACGATTGCATATGGTCAAGGTGCAAGTTGGCAGGTGTAGGCTTGGGGATGGTCTGATCTGTTGCAGGGGTAGCAAGTGCTCCACCCTTGAGCCCACATTTAGGGGGATGCATGAAACCTATTGGGCAAGACATTCCGAGATGTCTCAGGAGCACATACAGTGCTTGGTGGTCCCATCTTGCAGGTGGATGTTTAGTCTCCAGACAGTTTTGTGTAGCACTTATAGGAGATAGGATAAGCGATCTCACAATGTGGTATGGTAGGAACACGACAATATTGTACATACCAGACTGATTCGTGATGTATGGAGTACATATACTGATTGCATGGAGGGACTCGAGACGTGGTACGAGTTGTTGCCAACAATTATCAGGGCTTTGTCGCAATTGATATGGCTATGGGATCCATGGATTCAGTTGGATGATTGGTCACTCTATTTTGTGACGAGTAGGATTAGAGCAGAGAGTGACTCAGCTCACTCTTGGTTTGACATATGGGGGAGCACCAAGGCCTTTGTCACATGGCAAGGCCAATTTTCCTTGTTACTGCTCCAGATTGAGATTAGCAGCAGATGGCTAGACATTGATATCATGGAGATGCCAGGGCAAGATGAGCTTGGCCTTCACATATTTTTCGCCATCAAGTTCCAGGAGAGGAGGAGACAGTTTGCACATGATGGGAAGTATGTCATAGTTAGAGTGGTGCAACGTCAACATGGTGGCACCCCTCTGAGAATAGCATGGGATCCAGGCATCACATGATTTCACAGTTCAGCTACCCATAGGGATGATCTAGTTCCTACAGGGGGAGATCATTTAGATATTCCATTGGGTTTTAGTGGTTTGCTATTAGCATGGGGGATTTCACTGACATGGTAGGTTGGTCAGCAGGAGGATACCAGGGGAAGTTCATGCATGAGAAACTTCATCTCCATAGGGGTTGTGCTGTGTCTTCAGGAGTTTACACTTGGAGTGCATGAGGTAGACTACTTAGTAGGGAAGCTTCATGGGGAGTTGGACAAAGACCTACATTATCATGATGCTCTACTTATTGCTAGTATGCGGAGGGCTTCTGGTACTTGTATCTGGTTGGATAGTGAATGGAGCAAGGTGTGCTTCATATTGATTAGGATGGGTTGGGATCTTGATATCGAGGGATTCCTTCATGTCAGGACAATGCTGAGATTGGGGATGACTCAATGGTACATTTGGTACCTAGCATTATCGGTGGTTACAGTGGTGATCAGAAGTCAGAGAGGGCACTTGTTCAAGAATTGCTTGAGGACAAGCAATTTTTGGCGGGGAGGACTATAATGTCCCCAATTAATAATTTTGCTAAGGGAAATTCTTAATTTTGAAATTTTGTTGTGTTGATTTCGGGTAGCATCGGATGTGCTCTAGCCACGAAATTTGGTGGAGAGGTTGGGGCACATAAGATCTCCAATAACCAGAAAGGGTTTGGGCAGATTCTAAACAGATCAAGAGATATTAAAATAATTAATATTCTTATTGGAGTCTCTAAGTCTAAACTTAGGGAAAATAAAATATTAATGTGTATTAATATGAATCTGTGTTAGAATGGTCCAAAAGAAATGGATCAAGCCAGATCTAATGTTAGCAGTTGATTAGGGACTTAATCTCGGCTATTGAGATGTCAACAGAAAAAGTATAAGAGGAGTCTTGAGGAGCACTTGGAGAACACATTGAGGGAGACCAATCAGTCCGATTTCTGGAGTGGGGTTTGCTAAGAAATTGAACCAGTGGTCTGGAAAGCAGTCAGGAGGCAACAAGTACGGAACAGAGAGACGGGAGATCAGTGCAGAAGAGGCAGACGCAGAGCTAGAGGAAGCCACGCAGAGGTAGCAGAGATTGCGCAGAGCTAGAAGGGCTTGCGTCATCCACGCAGAGGCCGCAGGAGTGATGCAGAAGCACAGAGAGGTTGCGTAGAGCCTCAGTAGGTTGACGTAGAGGGTTTCGGGCTGACGTAGAGGGTTTCAGGCTGTATCAGAGGTCAGTAGGGCCTATGCTGGGTTTTGAAAAGTGCTAGAAGATTGTTTATTTGTGGGTAAGCTAGTTTGGCACCCTGTTGTACAAGAAAATTGTTGAATAATAAAATCCTCCCTTGCTGCACTGGTTACCGACATTGGGTTTTTCAGGGACATTAGTCCAAAATAACTGTGTCAATGTGTGCATATGTTTGTTTCTGTATTACAGTGTGATATCTGCAACAATATTTATTTTAATGTTTGTTGAAGTAATTTCATGAATAACTTATGATGAAATAAGGAGGAAAAGTAAATCAGTTGCTGCAGTGAAAGAATTTTCACATGGTATCAGAGCAAGTAATCAAAGATAGAAAGGGAAAATCAGTTATGGGTCGAGCCCACGATGCAGAGGCATCCATCTTTGGGGACTCACAGATTTTCAGAAGATTGCACAAGAGAGAGAGATTTCGATTTCTCTATGTTGGCTTCAAGGCTGGAAGAAGAAGTGGCGTGCATGACTAGTGCCGCATCATCAGAATTATGGTATATAGATAGTGGAGCCTCGTGGCATATGACGAGAATCAGGGAGTGTTTCTCAAAATATCAAGAAGAGACGCTGAACTATCAGATCACCATGGGGAACAAGGAAAAGTGTACTCCAGTAGGAAAGGGTACCATAGTTTTTCAAACAGAATCAGGAGAGTGGTTCCGTGCCATAAATGTGCTGCATGTGCCAGGATTGGGGATGAACTTACTTTTCGTGTCACAACTACAAGGCAAGGGCTATGATGTCTACTTCATCAAGGAAAAGGCATATGTTAAACACCCGAGCTGGAAAAAGAAAGTGCAGATTGGGATCAAAAGTAATCGGTTGTACAGATTACAACTAGAATCTCCAATGGCACTAATAGGTAGTCATGGGGACAAAGACTTGAACGAACTATGGCACAGAAGGATGGGTCACTTGCACCATGGAGCTCTAAGAATTCTCAGGAGCACTATGACAGGAGTTCTGGATCTGAGCACGGAACGAGATGATGTATGCAGGGGATGTGCTCTAGGAAAGTATGCCAAGGCGGCATTTCCTAGGAGCAACCACAGGGCCAAGAGTGTACTAGGATTGATACACTCAGATATCTACGGACCTATGTTTGTCAAAGCTCTCAGTGGTGCTGAGTATTTCCTTACCTTCATTGATGACCACTCGAGGATAACTTGGATCTATTTTTTGAAAACCAAGGATGAGGTTTTCTATCGATTCAAGGAGTTCAAGGCTCTAGTGGAGAATCTGACAGGTAGGAAAATAAAAGTCTTGCATGGTGGAGAATATGTCGATAAGGACTTCACTGATTATTGCGCTAAGGAGGGCATCAGAAGAGAGGGGACAACTCCCTACAATCCGGAGCAGAATGGGGTGGCAGAAAGGAAAAACATGACTATTGTAGAAGCAGATAGGGCCATGCTGTATGATCAAGATATGCCAAAATTCCTATGGGCAGAAGCATGCAACACAACTATCTACGTTCAAAACAGGACTCCTCATTGGGCATTGGGCAAGATTACTCCAGAAAAAGTCTTCACTGGGAAGACACCTGAAGTTAGTCATTTCAGGATATTTGGGAGTTTGGCATATTGTCGCATACCTGAAGAAAAGAGGAAGAAGCTGGATCAGATTGCAGAAAAGGGGTATCTGGCAAGATATAGTGAGAACGTTAAGGCATACAGGATCTATCTTCCAGGGAGCAGGAAGGTAGTAGTACGACGAGATGTAAAGTTCATGGAGGATAGAGCTTTCATAAGATCTCACGAAATGCCTTCCAAGGAGCAGCCGAAAGAGGATTCGTTGGTCATGCCTCGTCAACCAACAGAAGTGAAGAATCCTTCCTCAGATCAGGAAGATTCTCAAGATGAGGAAGAAGAGCGAACAGAAGCAGCGGTTGGCAGAGGAAGAACTAGCAGGGAACTTTGTTAGATTCTACGTGATGCAGAGAACTTCATTGGAGAGGCAAGGAACAGTAAAAGGGAGCGAAAATAGCGAGACAGGTATCAGGTGTTAGTAGCTCAGGATGGAGAGCCTGCCAGCTTCAAGGAGGCAGCTCAGCATCAGGTCTGGCTAGATGCGATGGTGGAGGAGTTTAACTCCATAATGGTAAACAATGTCTGGGAGGTGGTGTCAAGGCCTCAAGACAGATTTGTGGTAGGTTCAAGATGGATCTACAAGATCAAATATGCTGCGAACGACAGTATTGAAAAATACAAGGCCAGGTTTGTGGCTAAGGGGTATGCTCAAAAGGAAGGGATTGACTATGAGGAAATTTTCGCCTCAGTAGCCAGGTATACATCTATTAGGACCGTGATATCTCTTGCAACCCAAATGGGATGGGAGATCCATTAGATGGATGTCAAGACGACATTTCTGAACAAGGTAATAGAAGAAGAAGTATACATTGAACAACTAGAGGGCTTTGAAACTCATGAGAAGAAGTCTCATGTATGCAGACTGAAGAAAGCCTTGTATGGGCTGAAGCAGGTACTAAGAGCGTGGTATGGTTGAATAGATGGCTACTTGCAGAAGATGGGGTTTGTCAAGAGTGACGCGGATCCGAATCTCTACTATCTGGTCGTAGAGAGCGAGCCACTTATCTTAGTATTATATGTGAATGATCTCTTCCTGCTAGGATCATCCAGACTCATTGAAGACTGCAAGAAGAATCTAGCCACAAAGTTCGATATGAAGGATATGGGACGAGTGCATTATTTCCTAGGGTCGGAAGTTTGGCAGCAGAAAGGAGAAATCTTCCTTGGGCAAGGAAGGTATGCTACAAAAATCCTGAAAAGGTTCGGGATGGGAGACTGTAGACCTATGGCTACGCCAATGATCACCAACTGGAAAAAGATTGATGCATCAAAAGACAAGGATGTCGATCCCACCCTATACCGACAGCTCATAGGGTCCCTGATGTATCTAGTCAATACCAGGCCAGATATTTGCTACGCTGTCAACACCCTCAGTCAGTTCATGGGGGAACCAAAGAGGGATCACTGGGCAACAACCAAGCACGTTCTCAGGTATTTACAGGGAACAGTTGATTATGGGCCCTTGTACAACAAGGGGAAGGATATTAGGTTGAGTGGATTTACTGATGCAGATTGGGCAGGAAGTTCAGTGGATCGGAAAAGTACCTCTGTGTTCAACATTGGATCAGGAATAACCTCCTGGTGCAGTAGGAAATAGAAGTCCGTGGCTCTGAGCTCGTCTGAGGCAGAATATATGGCAGCAAGCACAACTTCGTGTGAGGCCATATGGCTTAGAAAACTGCTGGTAAACCTATTTAGAAGAAATATGGAGGCGAGCAGGATCGTGTGTGATAATTAGAGTTGCATCAAACTCTCTGAGAATCCAGTATTTCATGATAGGTCAAAGCATATTGATATCCAGTGTCACTTTGTCAGAGATTGTGTCCAACGAGGAGCTGTACAATTGAACTACACTCCTACAGGGGAACAAGTGGCAGATATCTTCACCAAGGCCCTTGGAAAGTCAAAATTTGACTACTTCAGGGAAAAGATGGGGATGGTAAAGAACCCCTTTTAGAAGTAGTGTGTTAGCAACACGAATGAAAAAGGAGTTGTAGTGTTGGGAGAAGGGACCAACAACAGCTCAGATACAGAGGGAGTTGCAGTGCGGATGCAGTGTTGGGAGAAAGGACCAACAACAAGAAAGGACCAACAACAACACGGATGCAGAGGGAGCTGTTGTACTGATGCAACAGTGGCAGTAGTAGAGTCATGGGAAGCAGTACAGGAGGTAGCAGTGTAGAGGATGTTGGGTAGGAAGGCCTAGCATCAGCACAGGTACCAATGCTGGATGATTAGAGTAATACTCAATGAGGAGTATTGCTAGAGCACAGTCCTCGCTAAGAGGGAGTGTTGATTTGGGGTAGCTTTGGGGTAGATCGGATGTGCTCTAGCACGAAATTTGTGGAGAGGTTGCGGCAAATAGATTCAATACCAGAAAGGGTTTGGGCAGATTCTAAACAGATTAGGAGATATGAAAATAATTAATATTTTAATGAGTCCTAAGTCTCAAACTCTAGGATGAGAGAAAATAAAATATTAATGTTTATTAATATGAATTTGTGTTAGAATGGTCCAAAAGACATGGATCAAGCCAGATCTAACCTTAGCCGTTGATTAGGGACTTAATCTCGGCCGTTGAGATGTCAACAGAAAAAGTATAAGAGGAGGCTTGAGGAGCACTTGGTGAACACACTGAGGGAGACCAGTCAGTTCAATTTCTGGAGCGGGGTTTGCTGAGAAATTGAACCAGTGGTCTGGAAAGCAGCTAGGAGGTAGCAAGTATGGAACAGAGAGACGGGAGATCAACACAGAGCCAGAGGAAGCCATGCAGAGGCAGCAGAGATTGCGCAGAGCAGAAGGGCCTACGTCATCCACGCAGAGGCTGTAGGAGTGATGCAGAAAGCCCAGAGACAGCAGACGCAGAGACGACAGAGACGGCAGATGCAGAGCCAGAGGAAGCCACGCAAAGGCAACAAAGACTGCGCAGAGCTAGAAGGGCCTGCGTCATCCACGTAGAGGCTGTAGGAGTGATGCAGAAAGCCCAGAGAGGTTATGCAGAGCCTCAGTAGGCTGACGCAGAGGGTTTCAGGCTGACGCAGAGGGTTTCAGGCTGACGCAGAGGGTTTCAGGCTGACGCAGAGGGTTTCAGGCTCTAACAGAGGTCAGTAGGGCCTATGTTGGGTTTAGAAAAGCGCTGGAAGATAGTCTATCTGTGGGTAAGCTAGTTTGGCACCCTGTTGTACAAGAAAATTGTTGAATAATAAAATCCTCCCTTGCTGCACCGGTTTTCCCACATTGGGTTTTTCCGAGTACATTAGTCCAAAATAACTGTGTCAATGTGTGCATATGTTTGTTTCTATATTACGGTGTGATATCTGCAGCAATATTTATTTTAATGTTTGTTGACGTAATTTCATGAATAACTTATGATGAAATAATTAGGAAAAGTAAATCAGTTGCTGCAGTGATAGAATTTTCACATGTTGAATAATAAATATTTTTGGATAAATAAAATTAGGAGAAATAAGTTGTGGATGTATTAATTTTTTTTTGGAGAAAAGGAAATGGTTGGGACTTAGGCAAAGAAGAAAAATTAAAATTAACATAAGTTGTGGAGGTTCCAAAAAGGGAAATCGAACCATGGGAAGAATAAGACCATGGTATCAAAGCATAGTGTGAGAGAAATCGAACCATGGTATGAGGAAGGGAAAACAACAATAAAAGGAAGGCTAGAGCTTCATTTTGATCATTCTATTTTGGCATTTCATTTCAGAATTGGAGAGTTTGCTTGAGCTGATTAGCCAAGTCAACTAGTGTTGTTTAGCACAAGGAATTTCCAAGCGGAATTTCCACCCTCATTTCGGAGAACTTTGAGTGTCTCCCTAGTGAGTTAATTTGGGGAGTCCAATTCAGGATTTCCACGGAGCTTTATTGCAGGTATCCACTTAGTTTGTCACTCCTTGGGCATAGAGGCAATTCGAGTTGCTAATTGGAGGATCAATTATTGTGGGTTGGATTTCCAGCTATTTTGCGGGGTTGAGGAGTAGTGTTTTGCCGAGTATTGGAGCTAATTTTGGTTGAAAGTTTGAGGAAGTATTTTTGCAAGGATTTGGAGGAGTTTCCCTTCAGGGGAAATTGTGCATTCTTGCTGCGGTTCGATTTTGTAGCTCACTAGTAGTCGGTGAAGGCTACATGCAGATTTTGGGGTTTCAGTGACTGGTGGATCTAGCCCAATATTTTTATGGGTTTTGTGAGAAGAGTCTGTGGCTAAAATTTCAGAATCTTTCAGATGATATTCAAGTCTGAAATCTGGCGAATTGTTGGTTTAGCTGGGATTTTCACACTATTTGAGCATGCTGGGTCAGCTGGAATTAGCTCAAACGATTTCTGGGTTTCATTGGCTGGGGTGTGAGGAGCTTCTTTCTAAGTTTTCAGAAATTTCGAAGTAGTTTTGAGGGGACATTTTGCAGATTTCCTATAGCAGCAGTAGTAGAAATTTTGGAGCAGATTTGAGGCCTCAAATATCAGTTTGCCTCCAGTAGCAACAGTTGTAAATTTTTGGGCATAACATACAGCTAGTGAGCCATTTCAATGTGGAGTTGTCTTCATTCTCACTTGGATTTGGTGTGCTTGCTTAAGCAAGCTAAGATTGCATGTTTATTTGTTTGTTGTAGCTAATTCATGGGGGTGTGCTTTGGAGAGCTTTTCCTGTGAGTTACAGGCAGGCCGTATTTTCCAAACTGGAGGATGTGGTGGCATTTGGGGGCCGAATCTTGGGGGGTCAAAACTAGACCAAATCCTTTTTGTGTTTTGGTGAGGAGCTCGTGATTAACTCTGCAGAATTTTCTGAGCACCGGAGGTGGGGTTTTCAGCAGTTTCTTTCCAGTAGATAGTGCAAATTTCTAGGGCAGCGCAGGGCATCATTGGAGCAGCTGATGCTATCACTTGTACTTGCTGTTTTATCACCTGGGTCTTGTCACACTTGACATTAAGGCAAGCCTAGGTGCACTCCTTCCACACTATTGTACTTTGCTCCAATTTTATTAATAAAATGGCTCAGCTGGTTCTTATTTCTGGAGTTTACGTGGGTGTTTGCTGAATGTTTGAAATTTATGGTGTTGTATTCGTTATTTGCTTGCATATCACTATTTTTCCTATTTCGGAACATTACATTCTATGTATTGTCTGTGGGTCTAACCTAGAATTTTCCTGAGAAATCTAATGAAGGAAGATTGTGTTGGGTGTAAATTGCTGTTGTGTTGTGATTGATCTCTTCATTTTTATTCGTGCTGCAATTTTAAGTTAATATACCAATGTATTTATTTTTTGGCAAATTCAAAAATATGTGAGATAAATATTTTCTGGGATTTTAATAAATTGTTGAAGTAAAATAAATCAGATCTGGTATGAGAAAAATTAACAAGTGTATCTCAAAATGAAATTGAATGCTTCCAGAGCTATTATTGACCCATCTTGTAGTAATAGAAAGTGGCCTAATTCTGGTTAGTGTTTATGTTGATCACTTTACAATTGAAAGAGGCATTTTAATTGAGTTATAGGAACATTGAAAATTGGAAGTGAGTAATGTTCTCTTTTTGATTTTCTGTGTTCTTTTCACATGAAGATTCTTCTGAACACTTGTTGACTAGATGTACATAAATTGAGCTGTCAATTGTTGTGTAACTAGGAATTATAGCAACCATCAGTTTGTTCCATTAGTTGCGGTCTCTAATTGATTTGATGTTCTAATCATGGTTTCCATAAGTCATGTCTGTTGAAACGAAGCCTAATTAATCTTGCAGTGAGACTACTTAACCCTAAAAGTATTGTTTTGTGAAATATTCTAAGAATATCAGTGTTTTATTAAAAGCCAGTGATATACAAGGTATGTGCTGGAGATGACCTGGCAAGCTACTACAGTTAGTTACAAGTGGAGGGAGTTAAATAAAAAATAAATGTAGTGATTACATAGATACATTCACTGTTCGCTGAGTAGCAACCAAAACAAATAATTCTAACTGGTGAGGGGGTGTTCATTCCCGGAAGTTTACTTGCTTATATTTCCAATATTGTTATTGAGAAAATTACGTTTAAACTTTAAACTACCATTACAAACATGCTTTGAAATTGAGAAGCGTTAGGGATCTAATTCCAGACGATTTATGAATTACAAATGGTTCTTTTCAACACGTATAATGGCTAGTTAAAGATTATCCCAGAATACTCAAACATTTTTTCATCTTATGTTGATGTTTCATAACCTTCACTTGAATAATGAGAAAGGGAAGATATTGATGAAATCAAGTGAGGCTATTGATGACATTGCTACAGGTTTCTTTACTAATGGTAATGGTGCTTGAAAAGAACATGCTGGTCCCACGTAATCGAGTTCTGAACAATACATTCTAATTTCTGTGACCTAAATGTCTTGTCCTGAAGGTGGTTTGAGGTATACATATCATATTCCTGAAAGAGAGGGTGGCTAAGGTTTCCTTCATGAAAACATGCTATGGTGGCTCTCTTGCACATATTCTAAACGTGTGATTATCTCTTGATTAAAAAAAAGAAAAAGATATGCTGAGTTAACTTTCAATTTCCCTGCCTTTGTTTACCATTCACAGTCTAACTTTGTTTTGGCCCTTCTTATTGCTATCTGAATAAAACTCATTGTATAGCTCTACCTCCACAATATCCCGTATTTGAATGGACGTAAAGAGATTGATAAACTTTCAGAACATGGCTATGCATAATAGCAGAGAATGCCTAGACAAGATGAAAATGCTCTTGATAATTCCATAGATATGTTTGATAGATATTTTCATTGATTATTACATTTTATACCTCTATGACATACCATTTCTTGGAAGATTAAAAGGAATAAATATTTTTGATTGAGTTTGTACTGAACGGAACTCTTGGGAAGCATTGAGACTCTATACATAGAATTACATTAGATTCACATTACAAAACTGATAATGTCATCGATGTTGCATGTACAATTACTTACCTTCGGATATGTAGGGATTGGGTAATCATCTACAAAGGAATTGGATTGTCCAACATTTTAATCCTGAAAAGTTTCTTCTTGGTAATGTTAACAACCTTTTTACTATTAATTAAAATTTTAGAATCTTACATTGGTTTGAAGCAATGTTACATGATGCGGGGGCACGGAAGCGTCATTTCCCAAATCCTAGGAAGCGAAGTGTCTCGGAAGGGCCTACCATATATATATATTTATATTTTTTTGCATTTATATTAAAAAAAATCCAAAATACCAAATTTGTTGTAGAAGACATGGAAAACATGCATATTTCTACATAAATCAAGATAGATATGGCATCCATTGTACATCAATGATTAATTATTCTAGCATCAACCATCTAGAATCTAGATTCCTCTTCTCTTGTCTAGTCTTTGCCTCTACTTCAATTCTATAGGGATATTAGTCAACATTGCCTAATTTTGATCAAACAACTATTCCAAGTCTTATAACATGGTAGAGAAAGCTTAACATCATTGATCAATGATTTTGACTTGAGTGAAGGGTACATAATTGCTAAGGCCATGACAAAGGAGTTCAACATTCAACAACACCGAGACTGGGGTACATATAGGGCTTGGTGCTCTTGATTAAATGCCAATCACATGCCCTCATACATGATATAATCCAATGAAATGCCACAATGCTATTGATCCTGAAAACTGTGAAGTCTGCTGAATTTTGAATGGGATATGAAATTCTACTTTCTCCATATGACATCTGATGAGTTTGGAACCACTCTCAAACATCATGAGTCATTTCATGGTAATGTTAAATATTTAAGTAAAAGGATGACATTGCATCCTTTTACTCTAAGAATTTAACATTACCATTACGGAGCATCTAGGAATCGTCTAGGGAGCATCAAGGGGCACCTTGGGAGTATTCAGAAAGTGTAGTTCCTCACATAACAGTTCGAAATTTCCAAAACAAAAAAAGCCCCGCGGAACCATGTGAACGGTCCACCTTCTCTCGGATCCACTCACGATCCGCGGTGGATACACGCCCGAACCTCCACAGACCTGCACTCAATCCTTTCCGGATCCTCGGATCGGGCAGGTGGAACCACGGATCGGGCCCCAACAGATCCAATTTTCCAGGGATTGCCAGAAAAAGGTGGAACCACGGATCTGATTTTTGGATCCGTGGATCTGCCGAAGGACCGGTGGCGGATCTGTACAGGACGCGGTTCTGCCTCCAAATCCGTCTTGGGGGGGAGGACATTCCTACAACTATGGTTTGGAGAGATGTTAATAGCATTAGATGGCATTAAATCTAGTGATTCTAGTCTAGCCAAAAGTTCCATTAGGATTGGTTTGACTTTGAACACTATTGGCATTTCCTTTTCATTCTCACTGTTTGAAACATTGGTTATAAATATTCGTCTGGTGTAAATACTTTAATTAGAAAATTTTTCCCAATGGCATTTTTTCAATAAGGAATTCTCTGTAGAGTTGGTATACTTTTACATGAAAAGAATTGAATGATTTGCCTACTTTAAAATGGACATTGAATACAATATTTACCTTTCTTTATAAACCCTATTTTAAATATCATATCCTTGAAGTCTTCCCTACATTACACTTCATCCTTCAATGGCTTGTTATCACTGAAATATCCTTCGTGCAAACCTAAGCAACAACTATCAGTGCCCAATGTCACCGCCAATTACTCCTATGTTTGTACTGGTGCTTTTTCAGTTACAGGGTGGCATCCCTAGTGTTCATGCACTATTAATTATATAGAAAAAATATTCTTGGTTAGTATGAAATATCGACACATATAATACTTGTCCTTGGTATGTGTACAAGCAACCAAAGACAAAGAATGTTTATACTTAAATAATGTGAGGGAATTCCAATTTGCGGCAGCGAAATATGAAAGAAGGAAAAAAAATGATTGTGTGCTTTAACTGATTGATACAATCAAAGTAAAGGCACTTAGGCCACCCATGCCACTGCACAAAACAAGGCTACTGAACCAGCAAATTCAAAGGGCTGTGAAGAAACTGCATATTCAAACTCTATCACTGTATTAGTCAAAACATTGCTTGCATCATAGAGGCAAAATACAAGACTGGCTTTGATAATATACTTTGCAAAGAGTGTGGGCAGTGAGAAATTCAAAGAAGATGGAAGAGAGAAGGCTGGTGGCTTCTCACTGAATAAAATCTGCCTAAACAATACCACTCACCTTGCTTATATAACTCTCCCTTCCCATAAAATGTGGCATGCTCATGGCAAAAACAGAACTGCTGTAATATGGCTGTTTTAAATGAAGAACGGTGTTGTAAATTGTAATATTCA
>APFE030174396.1:2695-18686 GCA_000404065.3 Pinus taeda | reverse complement strand
GATAATTTCTTTGTCATTTCCAACCAGCAACATATCATCCACATACAAGACCAGATAAATAACACAGTCAACAATTAATTTAAAATACACATAGTGATTTGCTTTGCTTCTGGTGAAGCCAAGTCCCCGTATAAATGTATCAAATTTCTGATACCACATCCTTGGTGATTGTTTTAACCCATACAGAGACTTCTTTAACCTGCATACCAGTTCTTTCTTACCCTTTATCGCAAAGCCTTCAGGTTGCCTCATGTAGATTTCCTCTTCCAAATCCCCGTGAAGAAATTTCGTCTTCACATCCATCTGTTCTACCTCAAAATCAAAAGCAGCAACAACAGATAAAAGTAATCTAATAGAAGTTACTTTGCAACAGGAGAAAAAATATCACCAAAATCAAATTCCCGACACCTGGGAATAACCTTTTGCTACCAACCGAGCTTTGTATTTCTCCACCTTCCCTTCTACATTTGTCTTCTTTTTAAACACCCATTTGCTGCCAATGCGTTTCCTTCCAGCCAGCAACTCCATCAGATCCCAAGCCTCATTTTTGTGCAAATATGCCATTTCATCAACCATGGCCTCTTTCCAGAATTTTCCATCCTCTGGATCCATTGCTTCCTTCACAGTTCTGGGATCATCATCAGTGACATACAAAGAAAAATTTGAACAAAAATTAGATGGACTATACCTTTATGGCCCCCTTCTTTCTCGAACTGATCTTCTCACAGCCGGAGTTTGTGTCTCTTCATCTTCTAATTCCTCCTCTGCTACAGAGACTGATTCTTCCTCCTTTAGTTCATACTCTATCTTCACAGGTTCCTTTGGTTGGACTTCATGTTTAATAACATCTTTCACCTCTCTGAACGCCACATCTCAACTGTACACAGCCTTCTGTGTGACTGGGTTCCAAAGCTTATAACCCTTAAAACCATCCTTATACCCAATAAATATGCACTTTTCAAATTTACTATCCAACTTGGTTCGTTTCTCCTTTGGAACATGTACATAGGCATGACATCCAAATACCCTCAGATGCGAAAGAGAGGGTTTCTTACCAGTCCATACTTCTTGTGGATTCTTATCTTCCAAAGCTGATGAAGGTGACCTATTGACCAGGTAACATGCAGTATCCATCGCCTCTGCCCTGAATTCCTATCCTAACCTGGCACCATTGAGCATGCTTCTTGCCCTTTCCATCAATGTCTTGTTCATTCTTTCTATGAATCCATTTTTCTGAGGTGTATATGGAGTAGTCTTCTGTCGTGCTATACCACACTTCTTACAGAATTCTTCAAATTCCTTGCTGCAAAATTCTCCACCATTATCTGTCCTCGGCACCTTTATCTTCTTCTTTTTCTGAGTTTCCACCAGAGCCTTAAATTCTTTAAACTTGTCAAAGACTTCAGATTTCTTCTTAAGGAAATATATCCATGTATTCCTTGAGAAGTCATCTATAAATGATACATAGTACATAGACTTACCCAATGATGGAACATTCATAGGTCCAAACACATCACTGTGCACAAGCTCTAATATCTGTTTCGTCCTCTTACCACCAGAGGCGAAACTCACCCGATTTTGCTTCCCATATACACAATTTTCACAGAAATCAAAATCCAGAGAGTTATTACTCATACCTTCTACCATACCTTTACCATGAAGTGTTTGAAGGCCCTTCTCTCTAATATGTCCAATCCTTTGATGCCACAGCATGGTCTTCTCTCCAGAGACCACTAGATTTTCTACTCCATTTTCAGGAACCATAGAACTATTGCACCCGTCAACAATAGTGCTACCTTGCATCTTGTACAGAGTTCCAATCTCAACTCCCCGCAATCGATACCAGTGCTCCTCGAACCATCTCACAGGTATCCTTCTCGAACATTGTCTTTACACCTCTATCATCCAACTTGCTTACAGAAATTAGATTTCTGGCCAATGCAAGAATATGCAGAACACCCGAAAGGGTTCTAACCCTTCCACCTTGCAACTTCAACTTTAATTTTCCATGACCAATGATTCTAGCCTTCCTATCATATCCTAAGAAGACATCACCACCATTGTATTTCTCATACGCAGAACCACTCTCTATGGGGAGTGAAGTGAAAGGATGCACATGAGTTAATCAACCATGCCTCATGATCTACATGTGTACTTGAAGAAGCCAAGTACACATCCCCACCTTCATTTTAGGTGGGTTTCGCCTCTATAGAAGGAGCATCATCAGATCCCTTTCCTTTATCAGGAGCTTTAGATTTACAATCCCTTCTGAAGTGCCCTTCCTTTTTGCATGTCCAGCACACCACCTTTATAGGTTTTCCTGGAGATTTAGATCTCCCTCTAGATTTAGATCTCCCACTCGTTGACTTATTTTTGTTTTTGTTCTGGGACCGTCCTTGTACAGACAAGGCATCACCATTCTGGTTGTCCATATTTTTCCGTCTCATCTCCTATGTCAGCAAGGTTAAGACTATTTCATCAAACTGCAAAGCAGCTATCTATTGCAATAACCAGACTATCCCACGAATCTAGTAGAGAACACAACAAACTATTGCACTTATCTTCATCTGAAAATTTAATATCAACAGATGATAACTGACTTACCACAGTATTAAATGCATTCAAATTCTCTATCACCGAGTCTCCATCTTTCATCCTCAGGTTATACAGCTTTTTTTGCAGGAATAGTTTATTCACCAGAGACTTAGATTGGTACAAAGTCCCTAACTTGTCCCATTGAGCCTTCGTCATAGCTTCTGATGATACATTCAACAATACTGAATCTGAGACACACAATCATATTGTGCTCTTTTCCTTCCGATCCAACTTCTTCCATTCTTCATCGGTCACTCCCGTTCATTTAGTACCCAGATCTACCGCGATCCACTGATCTTTATCCACCAACAAATCCTCCATCTTGAGTTTCCACAACTCAAAAATCTAACCAATGAACTTCTCAATCTCTATCTTTCCACTGCTTGCCATCTTCTTTCACCACTAGAATCGATCTTGCAGATCTCCCACTGAACAGGGTCTACCATAGGCCTGAGTGAAACCCCTCAACAACAAAGGCGTCCCCTTGAAGCCAAAACAGCTCTGATACCAAATGTAGGTTTTAACCCCATATAGAAATTACCTGCATACGAATTCTAAATCATAGGAAAAATAAAAATGCGAGAGCATAACACATAAAACACATATAAATAGATATTTCCCACTGGATCCCAAAACCGGGACTACCAACTTAATTTTTCATTATGTTCCTTTCAATGTTACAATATTTATGCATGTCGAAGCATCCAATAACATGGACCGAAAAACCATCGCATCCAAAAACATGGACCGAAAACCATAGGTAGGTTCGCCCAACCTAATATAGGGTCCAAAAAAAATTTCCCCTGGGCGCTGCCCCGGACCCCGTAGAGGGGGGATACCCTCCTCCCGTCTAACCCCCCGGTTCACTATGTAGGTTAGTTGTGGAAAGAATATAACACAACCCAATAATAAAATCACTAGAAGATCCGGTGATTGAGCTGGTACATGATCCCAAGGATGTTAAAGTAGCTGGAAGTTTGATCAAGAAAAAGAATGATGACATTGCTACACTCAGGAAACAACTCAAACTCCCTCCCCTCATACATCCACAAACTATATAAGTGATTGAGAAACAAAATGAGGAAGAACTTATGGACTTGATCCTTAAGTTGAATGAGCAGTTGAAAGAAAAAGAGGAGGAACTAGAAAAAGCTTTGCAGTCCAAACAGGGTGAGTCAGCCACCATGCCTTAGACTAAAATACCCATAATTTCTACAATAGTGCCATCTACTATTGCAACATCTTTGGCACCCAACATTCCTCCAGTAACAACAGCGACAACTTCAACAAAGAAAACAGAGGACTTAATAAAGTCCATGGAAGAAATGAAAATCCAAGCAACTGAAATAAAGAAACTAAAAGAAAAGATTACCATCTTGGAAAACAATTGCGAGCTATCACAAATCAATTACACTGAAGAAGAGAGAAAGAATAGAAGGATGGCAGAAAGAATTAAAATATTAGAGAATGACTTAACATTGGAAAATCCATTGAAAGATATCAGAGAGATTCTATGGACCAATATCATTGATTTTAACAATGATATTTGGTCTGTTATTCAGATCAGTTTTTAACATACTGAGTTAATGAACTAGCTACAGAGGCTATACAGAAGACCAGGGAAGAATTGGGGGGGAAACCTGAAGTGGCAACCCAATTAATCAACTTATTGAATAGCTAAAACATGCAATAGCTAGAACAATAGGATATCAAAGATTGAACTGATACTATCCTTGAAATTAAGAAAGTTCTGACCAAAAAGAACTTAATGCTTAACTTGGAAAGAAGATGTCAAAGTATTCAAGAAGACATAAATGAGTTTATGGTAAAATATAACATTCTAAGGGATAAAGGACTTCCAAACCTATTGGTCATAAAAGACAAGTTGATGACTCATGATGACTACATTGAAATATTGCACAAACAAGCCAAGAGTCAAGCCAGTTCTTCCACAGTGAAAGCACTACCTACAGGAAAAGTGTTGAATGATGGTTTGGAAAATCTTTTCTATATTGAGTATGAAGTTAAGCACATGTTCACAATCCAGCCTAATTTTTAAAAATAAACTGAAGCTAATGAAGTGTACAAGAAATTGATCATGATGAAGATACCAAATGAGGAACGATGGACCAATATGCTCGATATCCTATAATTTACTATGGTAATTATGAGGTAAATATAGGATATTTACTGAGGTAAAGGCCAGTAAATAGGTAAAGAGTATTAGGAACAGATAAAGAGTATTGGTAGGGAAAAGTAAGCAAGGATCCATCACACAGTCAATAAAGCAATAGCAAGAGGCAAGTTCGAGTTTCAACCTCTAGCTCTTCCATAAATAAAGGGACAACATCAATAGATTTTACATCTGTCTCTATATTTTTGTAAAAGATATTTTGTATTCCCTAGAATAAATCTCATGTAGTTATGAGATATTTTTGATGTAATTTTTGTATAAATACTTCTCCATTCAAAGTATTGAGGGTGGATTCTATAACATCTTTGTAAATATATGCTATCAAGTTGAGAAAGCTTTTGTACTCAAATCTGGAATTTTGCTAGAAAAGGAATGAAAGTTGAGGACATTTCATCAGATTCTCATGCAATATAATTACAAATAAGTATTCTATCCTTGCGATTTTATGTGTTTTCTATATGTTTCCATGTTTCATGCATCTGAAATCTAAATGGTAAAATAGTCAAAGTATATCAAAATTAGCTTTATTGCTCTCTGCTATCAACAATTTACCATTTATATGTTTTCTTCTAAACTATTTCGATGAAGGAATTCTTAACTGCTCCTCTATCCCTGTAGTTTTTCTATAATAAGTCCCTGGTATAGGATTGTTAATTTCCCTTTGCTGGTTCACCTATCTTCCCTTCTTATTTCTTATCCTAACTTGAGGATTCTTGATTTCCCTCTAGTTTTGAGAAGAATATCATCCATTCAAGCCCCAAAATTTGTTTGTACTGCGTTATCCTACCCGTTGAACTCATACCTCAGCAATTTGACTTAATCCAGTGAGTTATCCTTGATTGAATCCATAGCCTAATGGCCTAAAGCCTAGTTTTCCCATTTGTTTCAGAACTCCACCAATCTCAAACAAAACAACCTCCCTAAACATTAATACTAGCCTAAAATATTTTCAAACATAGCTAAATTATAAAGAGAGAGCCCTCTCTGGACTGGGTGGGTTAGCACCTAAGTCTAAAAGTTGGTTTGTAGTTACCTTGGATCCTTTCCTTCTTTTCAATAACTTCTAAGGAAAATATGAGTGATAACAGGCCTAAAAGTGCATGAGGCTGAAATGAACTCAGCATATGTTGCTGCAACACCATCATATGCTCCCTCTGAGGTTGTGCACCTGACATGACCTGCATCCCTCTATACATATGCATGAATAAACATGGACTATAGGAGGGAATGCACTTCACTAGTTAAATATCGGAAGCTCCTTCTTTCTCTAGATGGTTTTGGGCTACTTCTTATCCTCTTTGATCTGCTTCTTATCTTCCTTCTCTTGCTTCGTTCTTTTCTTCACTACTTTTGAGCTATATCCTCTTTTCTTTTTCTGCCTTTGATGATTTTTCCTTGAGTAATAGGGCAACAAATAATCTATTGCCATATGGCCAAATTTGTGGCATATATAACACTCCACATGGCTAAGAGGATAAACTCTTCTTTTTCCCGTGTCATATCTAAACCATGCACAAAATGTGTTTCTCACCCATCGCTTAAACCTACAATCTATTTCCTTATGGCCAAAAAAGTGACATAAGTAGTAATAACAATAAAAATCACAAGAATACCTATTGATCATCCTCCTTAGT
Organism: Pinus taeda; assembly: GCA_000404065.3. Classification (NCBI taxonomy): domain Eukaryota; kingdom Viridiplantae; phylum Streptophyta; class Pinopsida; order Pinales; family Pinaceae; genus Pinus; species Pinus taeda. Next base: position 12,263 of record APFE030174396.1, on the reverse strand, counting down.
TGTTGATATTGCTGGAATTTCTGCTGATGTGGTCGATATGTTCTGCTCTAGTAATTAGCTACAAAATGGCCAAACTTGTGACAACTATAGCATTGTATCTCATGCATAAAAGGAATAAAAGGAAATTGCTTCCATTTAAATCTAAAAGAGTTTCCATGATTATCTCTAGGAGGCATTATCACTCCTCTGGATCTCCAAGGCTGAGAAGGAGTCCAGCTGAGGTAACCAAAGACTAACCTTTTGACTTGGTAGCTAGCCCTACCAAGCTAGAGAGGGCTCTCTCCAAAGGATCACAACCAAGAGGGCTAGATAGATTAGGATTTTAGGCTAGATGTAAAGTGTAGAGGGTTGTTTGATTTGATTTTGGTTGGCTTGTTGGAAGAGGATTAGGTAAAAAAAACTAGGCCAGGGCAAATGAGGATATGATTGCAGACATATGATGGAGCAAGGTAGGTAGGCACTCAAACACTTTAAGGTTATGAAGTGAGATGGATAAGACCGATGAGGTGCTATAAAGAGCAAGGCAAACATGTATTCTTTCTAAACTAAAGAAACTGGACAAACAATGTATATTTCCCCAAAATAGAGCATATAAAATGTATTCTTCTTATCAACTTGAAAATAAACATATCATAGAAGTGAAATTCAATATGGGAGCACAAAAAATTCAAATATATGCAACATAAGAAGAAACTAAGTCAAGATTCCATACCATAGGTATTCCACCAAAACAGTTGCAACTCAAATTCTGCCAAATACTGATTACACTAGTGTCTCTGATCAATAGCCAAACATCCAATTGATTCCAACCTATGAAATGACAAATAAAATACATAATATAGGCCTTAAAACACCTCATCCTATCCTTAGGGGTTGAATCCATGAGAGGAGGAGAAGTTGCAAGAAAAAAGGAACTAATAGCTAGAGTGTAGGGTGGTCAAAGTGACTGATCCCTAACTCTAGAAAATTAATTCTTTACATGCCATGTAGGTCATTTGACTAATGTATTTACCCTATATAATAATAAAAAACATAATAATTACATCATATTTATCAATTACATGAGTAAAACATCCATTCCCCTTAGGTAAAAGTGAGTTTAGAGTGAAACAATGAAAAATGTAGAAGGTTGTCAAACGTGCCCTTGAACTATCAAATGTGCCCTTTTAGTGTCAAGCACGCTGATGAGCCTCATCATTGTGTTATGATCTTAACCTGCAAGATGATACCAGAATACCAAATATGTGAAGAAATATACCCAGAAGATAGAACAATGAGAAATAACAACAAGTATTTTATTATTCAGAAAGCAATGTTCACTTACCTCTTCGAGGGGGCAACCTCCAATAGAGCAGAGCTTGATTACAAAATAAGACATGATGCTCCTCAAGGGGAGTCTCTATCCTTTATATAGGATTCATACATGCAATACGATGGGGAAATACCATGGTTCTTATTAATACCATCTATTTAATACCATGGCCCATTTGCAACTAACTGTGGTCCCTTCATTAAATGCGGGTTAACCACTTACAATTATTAATATGGGCTTTATTAACTCTTTACTTAACTATAAATATGACTCGATCCTATTACATAGATAAGGGGGTTAGGGTGAGACCCTAACATGCCCTCGCCCATAAGAATAGCCTTGTCCTCAAGGCTAAAGCTACAAAAACTGCTGAAGAATAGTGGCTGGTTCCCAGGTTGCATCTTTCGGAGAGGTGTCTTTCCACTTGACGAGGACTTCCTTGATCATGAGGCCATGTAGGTGCCTTTCTCATGTATCAAGAACCTATTCAGGTTGGAGCTATATTGACCCTTCTTCATCCAGTTTAGGTAGATTGGTTTGAATTCTGCAATTGTTCCCAATCACTTTCTTGAGGCATGAGACATGGAAAACTGGATGGATTTTTGTAGTGGCTGGCAAAGCTAGCTTGTAGGCAACTTCTCCAATGCGTTGAAGTAGTTGATATGGTCTGTAGAATTTTGGAGATAGTTTCTGACAACCCTTGTCTTTGAGTGATGTTTTCTTATATGGTTGTAGCTTCAAAAATACCTGACCCCCTTCTTGAAATTGGCGTTCTAAGTGATGTTAATCACATGTTTCATCATGCGGTTTTGAGCTTGATGAAGATTCTCTCTAAGGTGGGCTAGCATGGTTCTGCGGTTCTCTAGGAGTTGATCTACTGCTTATACCTTCTATCATCCCTTGATATAAGAAGTAGGGGAAGGAGGGAGTTGACCATAAATTGCTTCATATGGAGTCATTTTGGTGGTGGCATGATAATTGGTGTTATACCACCATTCAGCTAGAGGTAACCTGTACCCAAAGATGTTGTTTTTCTAAAGTGAAAAACCTAAGGTAGGTTTCCAGACATTTGTTGACTGCTTCAGTTTGACCATTAGTTTGTGGATGATAGGAAGTATTGAGTTGTAGTTGGGTACCTTGTAGCCGGAAGAGTTCCTGCCAAAAGTTACTGGTGAAGATCGAGTCATGATCAAACACAATGGAGGTGGGCATGCCATGCAATTTGAAGATTTGATCCATGAAATATTGAGCGACCAAAGTTAGTGTAAAAGGGTGGGGTAGGGCGAAAGAATGATCATACTTAGAAAGTCTGTCTACAATCACCATGATGACTGACTTGTTTCCTGACTTTGGAAGATCCATAATGAAATCCATAAAAACCTCCATCTAGATTGAGGTTGGGATGGGAAATGGCTATAATGTGCTTGGGGATTTGACTATTTCTCCTTTGTGGCACTGACAGACATCACATTCAGCTACAAAAGTAAGAATGTTCTTTTTCATGCTTGTCCAAAAAAAGATCTTCGAGTGCGAGCATATGTCTTCTAAAAGATTGAATGTCCTACAGTGGGCGATGAGTGCAACTCCCCCAAAATGCGACTTTTGAGGGTGGATGTTGGAGATATTATGACTTTGTCCTTGTAGCGAAGAATGTCATCCTGCCACGAGTAGCCTGCTGTGGAATTTGGATCCACCTACAATTGATTAATGAGTTGGGAGAGCCAAGGATGTGAAAACCATTCCTTGTGAGCCTCTTCAATCCATTCTGGAATGGGAAGGAAAATTATGAGCAGGGTACTTTCCTCCTCAAATTGGTGGGATAACGCATTTGCTACAGTATTTTCGCACCCTTTCTTGCAAATTATCTCATAATCATATCCTAGTGTTTTGGTGAGCCATTTATTTTGTTGTGTTGAGGATAGGCATTGATCCAAAAAATATTTAAGGCTTTGATGGTCTGTGCGGATTTGGAAATGACGTGCCAATAAGTATGGTCACCAGGTATCTACTGCATGTAAGATGGCCATCATCTCCTTCTCATAGGTAGATTGTCCTAGATTCTTCCAACTTAGTTGTTGGCTCGTGAATGCCAAGGGTTGACCTTCCTACATTAAGACCGCCCCAATACCCATACCTGAAGCATCACGTTCTATCACAAAAGATTTGGTGAAGTTGAGTAGTGCTAAGACTGGAGTGGAACACATGTCATGTTTGAGAGCTGTAAAGGCTTGTTGTGCTTCATCATTCCAGAGGAATGAATTTTTCATGAGGAGTTGAGTGAGGGGCCTAGCAATTTGACCATAATTGCAGTCAAATTTGCGATAGTAGCCCATGAGACCCAAAAATCCTCTTAGGCTCTTCAAGGTCTTAGGTTGAGGCCACTCCTACAATGCCTGGATATTTTTGGGGTCCACCCTGACACCTTCACGCCCCACAATGTGGCCCAAATACTCAACTTCTTCCATTCCAAAAGAAAACTTGGACATCTTGACAAATAATTTATCCTTGCGGAGCAGTTGCAAGAGCAGATCTACATGTTGAAGATGTGCGGCCCAGGTATGACTGTAGATGAGGATGTCATCGAAGAAAACCAAGACAACTTTTCTGAGATATGGTTTGAGCAGGTGGTTCATAAGGCCCAGAAAAGTGGATGGGGCATTGCAAAGACCGAATGGCATGACCAGGAACTCATAATGGCCTTCATGAGTTCAAAAAGCAGTCTTTGGAATGTCTACTTCTTTCATGTGAATTTGGTGGTAGCCTGAGTGAAGGTTGAGCTTAGTAAAGAATTGAGCCCCATTTAGTTCATCCAGCAAATCATCGGTAATCGGGATGGGAAATTTATCTTTGACTGTCAACTTATTGAGGGCCCTGAAGTCTAGACACATATGTCATTCCCCATCTTTCTTGAGCACCATGACCACTGGCGATGAATAAGGACTAATGTTGGGATGAATGACGCCTGCTTCCAAGAGTTCCTTGATTATTTTTTCTATTTCATTCTTTTGGGCAAATAGATATCTATATGGGTGTACATTTGGTGATTGAGCCCCTGGGACCAAAGTAATGCTATGATCATGTTCCCCTCTCGAGGGTGGAAGCTCATGAGGCTTGTCAAAGACTAGAAGATGGTTGTTTAAGATCTGTTGCATCTCAGGATGAATATGAAGAGAATTGGGTTCGAAGGCTTGGATGGCATTAAATTGAGCTATAACTCCATGGTGGCCCTTTTTTAACAATTTTTCCTCCCGGTGTGAGCTGATGATAGAGGGACCTCCCGCCTGGAGTCTGCGGAGGGTATGTGTGTGGTTGTTATGCTTAAAGCTCATATATAACTCCTGGAAATCCATTGTGATTGGGCCAAGTGTGCGAAGCCATTTAGCACTGAGGACAATGTCACACCCTCCCATGTGTATGGAAAACGTGTGGGTCTTTAACTGATAATCCCCATTTGAAGTTTGACATTTTCACAGCGGCCTTCACATTTCATTTTCCCCCCATCAGCAATTTGGACCTAGAAGTTAGAAACTTCTCAGAAAAAACAATGCACTGCTTCCACAACTCTTTGATGGATAAAATTATGTGTACTTCCACTATCAATGAAGACTACTACTAGGTGATGCTTAATAAATCCTCTGATTTTGAGAGTTTGAGGCAAAGAAATCCCTGCCAAAGCATGCAACAAGATAACTTGTTCTTCAGGTACATTGTTATACTGGTTGTCCTCTTCTTCCTCCTTTGGTTCCTCAAGTGGTGGGGCTTCCTCCGATGGACTGTGATCAGTAGAATCAATTTGAAAGAATTTGGGCTCCTTGCATTTATGCCCAAGGGAGAATTTCTCATCACAGTAGTAACATAAGCCTTACTTTCTTCTTTCTGCCATTTCTGTTGGTGACACCTTTTGAACCTTGAGTGTTTGGGTAGTGCTTTAAGCCTGTGGGGGGTGACCCTTGGTGATGAAATTTGGGCGATTGGATTGGGCCGCTAACACACGTTCGACTTCACGAGCTATCCTGCAAGCATCCAACCATGGGCTAGGGTGGTGCAGTCGGACGTGGGCTTGTATGGCTTCTTTGAGACCACTGACAAAACATTCCACGTAAAACTCATTGTGTAGACCTCCAGTGCGGAAAGCTAAGGCTTCAAAGGATGCAATATATTCATTCACTGTTCTTTTCTATCGGAGCTTAGTGAAATGACCCAAAAATTTAGATTCCTGGTCAAAGCGATCCATAAGAGATTTTTTGAATGTCTCCCACATCAAGGGCCTTCCATAGCAACGTTGATGCCAATTCCACCATTGCCATCTTTCATTGTCCAAGTACATGATATCCACACTAAGTTGAGTCGCATTATCTAGGTTGTAATTCAGATTGAAATATTTCTCCATTTGTGCTATCCATGTGGCTAGGTGAGAGCCATCAAATTTGTACATGTCCAGCTTGGGTGGTCGCGGATGGGATTATTGGTGGGTGTCTATGAGGTGAAGCGACTGGCTAGACTCACCCTCACTGTTTTCATTGCCAACATATGCGTCCTCGCGTGCCTCCGCCTTGCCCTTAGAGAGTGTTGTATTTGCGTTCTGTAGCAGTGACACGAGCTCGGTCAATGTTGTTTCAAGTTTGTTGATCCTCTCATTCACCATAGCTTGAGCTCTAGTTTCTACCATGCATCGATCTGATGCACTGGAAATTTTGGGACCACCTGAATTTTTTGGCTCTAACAATTGAATGGTACCACCTTGCTCAGCTCATCGTCCTGATTCTGATGGGCTAAGTCACCAATAAGCACCCTGGAACAGAGCTTTACTCGCTTAGGAATACTGCAGTAGCCGAATCCCAGAAATGTCAATGTTGCCAAAAGTCCTATGAAAATCACAACCAGGTATAGGAACCCACACAACTACTTAGATTTGGATGGTGGATCTGATGCTTCTGGGAGATCTGAATGGCTGATATAATAGATATGAATGACAGAACTGATTGAGGTTGTGGATCTAATGGATCTAATAGATCCGAATGGCTGTTCTGATAGATCTGAACGACAGAACTGATTGTTGCTACTGCGACAAAATGCCACTGGCGATATTTGATCTGGAAAATATTATGCATGATCCAGAGATAGAGAAGGTAACTATGGTCTCCAAGAGTGTTATGTGCTATAGATTTCAATGTACATAAGGTTTTGATAGTAGTACTCAGCCCAATTTTTTAGGGCACTAACCAAGGAGGATCAACCATACCCTTAGCCGTACAACCCGACATCCCTATCGTATGCGCGAGTAATCTCTCCGAGTGTTGTTCTCGGTGTACTGTAGCAGCAAGACGGCCGACGATTTATCTATGGTGAGGTTTCAAGGGCGCTAGGGGGCTTCCAATATACCCAGAGGGTACTTGGAAGATAGTCCATGCGCAATTCTGTCTAATGCGCTACTACTCGAAGGGATGCCCACAAGGGTTACAAGGGAGTCCAACAAGTGTGACCACCTCTTGTATTTCCAGTGTGCATGCCTCCCCAAATCCGTAGGTTTATGTGCTCAATGACAAATCCTGTGGTTTAAAGACGCTAGAACACGTCTCTAGCCAAAAAAAAAAATTTGGCTAAAAATTGGAGATCCCACCAGCCTTGGAAAGTGCTATGATACCACTTGTTATGCTCTTAACCTGCAAGACGATACCATAATACAAAATATGCAAAGAAATATACCCAAAACATAGAACAATGAGAAATAATACCAAGTATTTTATTATTTAGAAAGCAATGTTCACTTGCCTCTTCAAGGGGGCAACCTCCAGTAGAGCAGAGCTCGATTACAAAATAAGACACAATGCTCCTCGAGGGGAGTCTCTATCCTTTATATAGGATTCATACATGCAATACCATGGTTCTTATTAATACCATCTATTTAATACCATGGCCCATTTGCAACTAACTGTGGTCCCTTCACTAAATACGGGTTAACCACTTACAATTATTAATATGGGCTTTATTGACTCTTTACTTAACTATAACTATGACTCGATCCTATTACATAAATAAGGGGGTTAGGGTGGGACCCTAACACATTGGATAATTATATGGGCCTTAATTCACCTCCTTGCTTAGTCAAACCAATTATTCTCACAACTTATTGCATACTTTTAATCATATTTTGTTCATGAGATGAGTTAGAGTTGGATATTTTTATTTGTGTTCTAATGTGCATGTAATGCAGGATTAAAGGATAAAAGAAAGGAATTTAGCAAATACTGTTGTGTGTGGGGCATGATTGTTCAGAGGTCTTTGTTTCAGCTGGATGTATACCCTAGGAAGTTTGTACACCCCTCCACGCAGGGGGGTGCGGGGGGGACTTGTCCCACCCGTAGGGGTCCGAGGGGGCTGATCCCCCCCAGCTGGGGGGTTTGGGGGCCAGCGGTCCCCCGGTGGGGGCTCGGGGGCAATGCCCCTGAAGCTAAAAACATATGTAAATTTGCCTTGTAAAAGTATAGTAATCTCTAGTCAATCTGGGAAGTTCATTAGGCGGATGATCTGACAGCAGAACTTATGTTTAGTTTAGGGTTTTTTGCCCTAGAAGGAAACCTCTCTCTTTGTATGAGGGAATTGTATTTGAGGTTGTGATATAGATGTGTATTCTATGTGTGAGTGAGAAACAGAGAGGTGAGACTGTGAGAGAAAACATAGGATATTACAGTGGATTTGCTGTAGGTTGTGTCTCTTCATTTTGCTGGATAAGGAAGGACTGGCTGTTTGGGGTGGACATAGCCCAAATTGGGTGAACCACATATATATGTGCCTCTCTTGTTTTATGCATTTTCTGTATTTATATTTCTACAATATTTTATGTTGTCCATTGGTTCGTAATATATAATTTTCTAATAAATACCTTAGTTAAAACTCGAATGGGACAAGGGAGAGGAATTATAGGAGGGAAATCCTCCTCATTTACTACGCCCTGTTATGAAACCAGCTCACAAAAAGATAGAAAGATAGATCAACGCCTTAGAATTCAGCCTCTTCGAGGGGGCAACCTCCTTTACATTACACAAATGAATGATTCTTTGATGATTCAAATGACAAAACCTCCTTTGTATATATAGGAATCTAAGGAGTCACAATATAACCCAGCTGACCTAACAATAATAATATAAAGGCACAAAAATAACAATAGAGGGGTTCTATGGGGCACAGTAATAACAATATGGGGACAATAAGGGCTCAACAATATTAATAAGGGATATAACTACAATAATAATGGGGTAATCACTAGTATTATTTGGACCTAACATGTCCCTCTCCTTCAAAAAAGTGTTGTCCTCAATGCTTGAGTAGTTCGGGATACTTCTGTATAAAATTCTCATCCTCCCATGTGGAATCTTCCGCGGATAAGTTCTTCCACTTGATAAGATACTCCAAAATTGATCGATTTCGTAGTTGTTGAGTTCTTCTTTCTGTGACTGCTTCCGGTTCCAATATAATTTTTCCTTCCTCGTCAAGTTCTGGAAATATTGTTTGAACTGGGAGCTTGTCGCCTATAACCTTCTTTAAACATGAAACATGGAAAACTGGGTGCACTCGAGAAGTTGAAGGAAGCTCCAATTTGTATGCCATAGTACCAATATTTTGCAACACCTTATACAGACCATAATACTTTGGTGATAATTTATTATCCTTCTTAGCTTGCTTGAGGGACATTTGTTTATATGGTTGTATCCGTAGGAATACCCAATCACCTACAACAAAACTTCTTTCACTGTGATGTTGATCTGCTTGTTGTTTCATTTTATATTCCACCAACATGAGGTTATCCCTTAAGAGTTGGAGGACTTGTTGTTGATGCTCGATGTGATATTCCACTCCTTGAACCTTGAAATTTTCTCTTAAATATGATGATTTCAAAGTCATAACCCAACATCTTTGTGACCCACTTTGGTTGCTGTTCAGTGGATAACATTTGTTTTAAAAAGTATTTAAGGCTATCATGATCCATTTTTACCTTAAAGTGTCTTCCCATTAGGTAGGATTGCCATTTCTTAAGTGCATGTAGTATTGCCAACATTTCCTTCTCATAAATAGGTTTGTGTAAAAACTTTCCCTTGATTGGACGACTTAAAAAAGCAATGGGTCTTTCATCTTGCATTAAAACAACACCAATTCCATTTCCTGAAGCATCACATTCCATAATAAAGGTTTTTGTGAAGTCCGGTGTAGCTAAGACTAGTGCTTGGCACATTGCCTATTTAAGATGTTCAAAGGCCT
>APFE030174395.1:0-12378 GCA_000404065.3 Pinus taeda | reverse complement strand
CTAAAAACTACATTCTATCTGCATATTAAGGAAATCCTATATCGAACCACTGCTCATATCTCATTAATATAAGTAGAAAATCTAAATTACAAATCGACTTCAGCGTTTTAATTCTATATCAAACCACTGCTCATATCTCATTAATATAAGTAGAAAATCTAAATTACAAATCGACTTCAGCATTTTAATTTTACATTGGCTTGATGCATGAATATCAATTAGTTTTTTATAAAAAAATTATAAATGTAAATTTAGTAAAATATGGCAAATCCGTAATTAAAGGCAAATATATATATATTCTAAAAACGAAAATGTAAACTAAAAAAAGAAACGTCTCAACTTTAGAAAAGAAAAGCAGGTCTATACCTGCTTTTTAATTATACCTGCATTTTATGGATTGGTAGGTTGCACAAATTTTAAAATTTGAACGCATTTGTCTTTGTTTGCGAAATAGGGAGGGAAATATAAACGTTATCAATGTATCCGTTGAAAGGAGCGTTACATGCGTCCGTTGAAGTAATGTTATCATTGTATTTTGAAGTAATGTTATCATTGTATTTCAACGTCCGTTGAAGTAATGTTATCATTGTATTCGTTGAAAGGAACGTTATATGTCTCCCTTGAAAGCAATGTTATATATTATTTAATCACGAATGTAGGTGGTATAAAGAAAGATATTCATTCAGGAAATTTCATATGGTGTCTGAGTCTACCTCTGTGAATGTCTTATCCTTAATCTTGAGTGTATGCCGGTGTCAAGCTGGTCACTTCGGATGACGGGGAAATTCGGTCATCCAATGCTGGAAGGGCGGTCGAGTGCGCTCTCTCTGTAATGGCTTATTTCAATTTCAGGTACATGTTATTTTAATATATTTGCACTCTGCTCCGTTTTTCTTCCTTGTCATTTCAGCGATCCCACCCATGTGAGTCTTATTATTTCATTTTCCTTCTGGTGGTTTGATTCTTTTATGGTTTCTTTCTCAATCGGTCAAATTTATTTGCACTCTGCTTTTCTCTGTTCTTTTCAATTCATTTCAGCCATTGAAATGCATGTCTATGTCTATCGAATCTAGTGCAAGGCATTTCTTCCATTTCTGTCACAATTATTTCAGAGAGATCGCTTCCATTCTTTTATGTGATGAATAGTAACCTCCATGGGATTCGATTACAGCTACTTTACTCTCAGAGCAACCTCAATCCATTCATTTCAGTTTTATCATTTTATTTTCCTTCTGCTTTTGTCTCCTCTAATAGATTTAATAGTTTCTTTTTAATTCATTTGTCTCCTAAAATTTGTGCATTTAAAAACTGACAGACATTTCAATAAAATTGCTGTCATGCAGCAATCGCAGTCATTCTTCTGCCCATTCGAAAGATTGAATGGACATCTAGAGAAACTGTCGATTTGGTTTTCGAACTTGCCAGATTAGGGTTCCTCGTAAGATTACGGTTTCAAACTTAGGATGCAGTCGGAAATAATTTCAAGCTTTTTATAAATTTTATAAATTGTAAAATAACTTTTGTGAATTAGAAAAATAACTTTATGAACTTCTATATTTATTTATTTAAAATAATAAAAGTAAATTATATCATAATAAAAAAAGGTCGAAACTTCTGCAAAGAAAAAAATGAACGGAATTATGGTAACCGTTGAGAGTTCTCTCCATTATGAATATTTTTGAATTTTAATTTCTTGTGAATGTGTAAAGTTTTTGTAGTTTAATTTTATTTAAATTAGTCTATTTGATGTGTATGTCGGTGTGAGTTTTTTTTTGAAATATTGGTTAAATATTAATTTAATGGGAATGTTATGGCATTGTAATGTAGTTTTATTTTATATATATAGATTTATATATTACTTCAATATTAATTAATAATTTCCTTGCCTAGTTTAGTTTATAATTTAAATTAATTTTTAGTTTTTGTAGTTTTTCTCTCAATTTAATTGAATATGTGTTAATTTTAATTTTATGACAATGTCGTAGTTTGGTATGAATATTTTTCGGCACTTGTCTTTCTCAAAATCAATTTTTTAGATTTGTTTTCATATTATTATTATGGTAAAGGTTAATGTATTTTGGATTTGGTTTTTAGTTTATTTATTTTTTCTAGGTGATTTTTAAAATTTACATAATTAATAAGTTGCTTACATTATATTTTATTAATAGTATAATGTATTAGGGTATATTCATTTTATTAAAATAAAATAATCTCTTTTTTTTTTTTAATTATTTATATAGTACAAAGTGACAATGTCTTTATATCGAAATTTCTGTTGTAAAATTAAATTGAAATTTAAATGTTTCATTAAAATTGATTTTGAATATATATATATATAGTTTTAGAGTAGGATAGGCTAAGCTAGAGTGGGCTAGGATATAATAATGGACTAGGCTACACAAGGATAGAGTAGAGTAATTTAAACAAGGATAGAATAGGCTAGGCCACACTAGACTAGACTAGGCTACTCTAAGGTAGGATAGAGTAGGCTAGGCTAAGCTAGGCGAGAGTATGCTAGGTTAGGCATGAGAAAGCTAGAGTAGGTTAGGTTATAGTATGCTAGGCTTAGTTAGGTTAGAGTAGGATAGACTACGAAACACTAGGGTAAGTTGGGATACACTAGTTTACGCTAGAGAAAGGTAGGCCATGTTAGGATAGAGTAGGCTAGACTAGGCCATAGAAGGCTGTGCTAGGTTAGGAGAGCCTAGTCTAGAATAAGCTAGGCTAGAGTAGGCTAGGTGAGTAGTCTAGGCTACATTAGGCTAGAGTAGAGTAGGTTAGGCTAGGCTAGACTAGTGTAGGCTCGAGTAGAGTAGTCTAGGCTAGAGTAGGCTAGACTAGTTAAGGGTAGGCTAGGCTAGGTTAAAGTAGACTACACTAGGTTAGGCTATGTTAAGCTAAGCTAGGCTAAAGTAGGTTAGTCTAAGCTAACCTATGCTAGGTTAGAGCAGGCCACACTAGGCTACACTAAGTCAAGCTAGAGAATGCTAGGCTAGGCCATGTTAAGCCATGAGAGGTAGAGTAGGCTAGGCTAGACTAGGCTAATATAAGTTAGAGTGGACTAGGCAAGGCTATACTAGGATAGAGTATGCTAAGCTAGGGTTGGCGAGACTGGGTTAAGCTAGGCTAGGCTAGGCAAGAGTAGGCTAGAGTAACCTAGCCTAGAATAGACTAGAGTAGGCTAGGGTAGGGAAGAGTAGCCACCACAAGAATAGGGAAGAGTGGGCTAGGCTAGTCTTGAGAAGACTAGGCTAGGCTAGATTAGGGTAGGCTAGGCTAGAGTAGGTGAGCCTAGGCTGGAGTAGGCTAGGCTAGGCCACACTAAGTTTAGTTAGACTAGAGTAAGCTAGGCTAGGCAAGACTGGGCTAGGGTAGTCTAGACTAGGTTAGGCTATAGAATGCTAGACTGAGCTAGGTTAAGTTATAGTAGGCCTACATATCTTAGAGAAGACTACGCTAGGCTAAGGTAGGCTACGTTTGGCTAGAGTAAACTAGACTAGGATAGGCTATGACAGGGTAGGCAAGAGTAGGCTAGGCTTGGCTAGAGTATGATTCAATAGAGTAGGCTAAGCTATCCTAGAGTAGGATACAATAGAGTAGGCTAGGGTAGAGTAGATTAGCTAGAGTAGGCTATGCCAGGCTAGAATACGCTAATCTAGATAAGAGTGGGATATAGCAGACTAGGCTAGGTGAGGATAGAGTAGGCTAGGCTAGGCCAAGGAAGGAATCAATAGGCTAGAATAATGTAGGCTAGGGTACTCTAAGCCAAGTTAGGTTAGAGAAGGCTAGGTTAGGCACACATACAAAGGAATTAAAAATTAAAATCAAACCTGCATGGGCCAGAATTAAATATACTCAGAAGCCCTGTATTTTCTTAAAATGAAACAATTGTGCCAGAAGGCCCCATCACCCATCTCACACTGTTTCACACAAGCATCATAGCACTAGCAGCCTTTTCCTATTCATAAGCACGTGTTAATAATAGAACTTAACGATTCAGGAGAAAGAAACAACTATCCTACGCAAAGCCACATGACATCAAATCACCTGTTCCATCTCATATCTTTGCTTCCGTAGCTTATATTCCCGCTTCTTCCTTAATGGGTCCTGACCTAAAATATTCTTGATGGCCTCAGCGTATAATATAAAACCACATAAGCACTTAGTTACATTAAAATTTTTACATAATTTTTCTATGAGAAATACGCCCACTAGAAACTCCCACAATTGTAACCCCACCCACCCACACATAGCCATGCATACTTGAATCTCATTGGCAACTTGCTCTACTTGCACTTAGTTATATGCATTTTTTTATATAAATTTTCTATGAGAAATACGCCCACTAGAAAATCCCATGATTGTAATCCCACCAAGCCATGCATACCTGAATCTCACTTGCAGCTTTCTCCACTTGCATCTTGTGTCCCTGTGCTGCCTTTGGTTTATTCAATTGTTGTTCCACCTCTGATAACTTTTCTTTCTGTTCTGTCATGTAAGCAAGTACATGTTAGGAGAAAAGCAAGAGATGCCTTTAAAAATGCTTTTGAACCAACGTGGTTTCACATCCTCATTATTAATAATGAGATAACAATCAAAAGAATTTGCACCAGACTTCATCTCGCTCACTTTCAATGATAAAATGTACATTATAATTCCCCTTACCATAGAAAAAAATTACACCTTAGCATTAATCAGAGTAATTAACAAAATAGGGCATATATGTGTCATCATACATATACCAATTTCATCTAGAAACTTTTAACATATATTAGAATAGATCACAAAATAGTGGACCTCAAAGTGAAAAAATCATGTAGCATCAGAAATACATCAAACAACATCTTTTAGACATTTACAAATTTTCTAGATCAAGCCATTAAATGCTACAAATTACAAACGTGAGATTGTGGAGTCAAGACCCGCCAAGTTGTATTTGTCAATATTGTGGACCTCCCTTGATGTTCCTACCTAGTCAGGTTACCAAAAATACAACCAACTAGTGTACACTGGGTACCATTCTTAGAGAGGGAAAGTGCCCACTGGGTTTCCCCAAGATGTGCATTTCTTTGGTGAAAGAACTTCCCTTGTCAGTAAAAATAATGAGTAGCAAATGTTTGTCTATTTGCTCTATCAGATAACAGAGATATATTTGAAATACAAAGTAATGAAAATATCACACGAAAAAATACCAGTTTCCTAGCCACGAGAAGAAAAAATCCATCAATTTAGGAGAGTTTACAAGAGATGTGAAGCAGCCTAACAAGAAGAACAAAATTTCACAGAGGAAAAGAAGAATGTGAAGACTGGAAGTTTACACAAAAAGGGCGAAAGAGATCAAAATTATGTTATGTAAAGTTACAAAACAATGTGCAATCATCTCAACACAAGAAATCTCTTTAGCTACTGGAATTATCCAAGATATTTTACTTCTATGATGCTAGCAGAATTGAATTTAAAAGAGCATGATATACCACTTGTGCATATTGTAAAGAATATGAAACATAACAACAACCATCAAACCAATGAGCAAAAACACATTGAGAATGGAGTTCACGCATCGTGGGTTATGTCTCCGGGCCTAGTGTCAGGAGAGTGGAGGTCACTTCATTCATGCTACAAGGTGATCATGAATACATAGTACATTCTTTATCATTACAAGGAAAAATACATTTAAACTGAGTGGTGTGTCTCTCCATGTGATTTTCTCCCTACAGGAACCCTCACTCAAATGGGTCCTCCTTCAACATGAGAAGCTAAAACAATTTCACATAATCTAGCAACAAGTGTCCCTCAACATAATGGTAATCAGAGATCTCAACAATAAAGACACCATCTTAAGAAATCATGAAGAAATACATAACATGACTACATCATACACCTCCACTTTTAAAGATTGCCAAAAAATTAAAACCTCAGTTGCTGAAATGGGCTACACCATTTAATTCTAGTGATGAGTGGCGTAAAATGAAATGTAAACTTTTCTATTCTGACACCGTCAAATTTCGTACCCTTGGGAATCTTGAATATTCACCTAGAGATTCATTCTGGAAGATGGTTAGGTAATCTATTGCTCATATGAATATTTGGAGCACACTAATGTGCTCCTTGTGAAATTATGTGAGAAATGACTATAAGGTTGACAACATTTTGCCTCGGTAAAAAATTTGCCTCCAAAGAAATCTTTAAGATTCCACAAGATTCTCCAAAGATTCTTTGTCACTGGGCACGTACATTTATGTTGCTCAAATGAATATTTTGTCTGCATGGATGGACTCCAGGTAAGAAAACTTGAAAAAATGACTATCCTCTTGTTGAATTTGGTCACTGGCACCTCTAGACCTCAAGGGAATCTTTTAAGCATCTTGAGATCCTCCACATTTAGGGTTCCACACACTCTGTCCTCTCATGGCTCCTTCAAATAGAAAGTTCAAGCATATATGTATGTTTACGAGTGGATTAAACAAATTTTGTCATTTGGCCTAACAATGAAAGAGTCATTAATAGTGAGAGTGGTTGGTGGTTCAATATTGCCGCACCCCACATAGTATATACAGTGTTGTACTCATGTTTTTTTATGGCATGTGGTTGGGTCCATTGGAACTACTGCCATATATTTTGAAATGTGGAGGCACCCAAGAGGCAGGCTAGCTAGATTGAAGCTTCACTTCCTCCAAACTGCACCATGTGTCATCTTTATGGAGGTGGGGTCAGGTCCACCAACGTTCAGGCCACCCAATACATATAATATGCTTCTATATGGTGGGTTTCGGCATGGGTGGTGACCCGCTAACCCTTATTTGGGTTTTTTAGAATATAACAATGTTCTTCGGTTGGGTGAGTGGGCTTGGCTCGCTTACCATTTTTAATATTTTTTTTTTTTTTAACTTGGCCATTTTTAAATCTGCCGAAAATAAGGATAATTGGAAAAATTAACCATCCTACAAATTCACCCGCACTGCTAGACGAATTATGTGCATAGGGTCTCTTTGTATTTCTCACCTCATAAAACTTGGCCACTTGGTTAAGTTTGAGCAAAAATTTGACCACAAATAGCATGCCCATACAAACTCGGATTTTAGTGTCATTTGCATAAAATCGTGCTACAAAAAGGAAAAAAAGAACATAATAAATAAATCTATACTAAAAAATAAAAACACATTTTAAAATTCTATCATTATAAAGCACCAATTTCCAGCTAATTAATTTCTAAAGTACATAAGTTCTTGCAAATTATGATAAATGCTTTGTTGTATATTTTTTTAAATGTGTTGAGTAGTTGTGCTTGCAAAACATTTATTATAATAATCATTTGTGATATTATACTTATTTCTTTTATTGAAATATATGTTAATTAATAGATGCTATGATAATTTGTAGAAATAAATGGGATGATGTTAAATTGAATATCAAATTTTCACATAAATTTGCACATAAGATAAGTTAATATCAAATTCAATTTGTTTAAAGTGTAATTGTTATATACGATCTTTCTGTATGGGTTAAATGATTATATGTGTACAAATAAAAACATATACACAAAATAAACTATAATCACAAAAATTTGAAATTCTATCATAAAACATAAAATTGTAATTAATTATTAGAATATATTATCTCAAAATAATTGTGATTTTAAAATACACACATTGAATAGCGGTGGTTAAAAAAAAATACATTTTCATTCATCATGTCATGGTCATTTACCAAAATAAGTGAACTTTTCTTAAATTGAGCATAGATAAGCTATGTAAAAATTCAATTCATTTGAAGTGTAATCTTGCATTTCATACTATCCATGCTTAAAATCATGATATAAATTATTTTATCAAGTTATTCTAACACCAGTTTTATTGTGTTCAAGAATTTATTAGACATACAAACAAATCAATACATTACATAAAATAAAAACACAAACATCTGAAATTTTACCATCATAAAACATGGATTTGTAAGTAATTATCAATATATATTGATTAAAAATACTTTTCAAAGATGCATTGAATAGTGATACTTACCAAAATCCATAGCCATTCATGATGTTATGGTCATTTGGAAAAATAAATGAATTTTTGTTAAACTAAATGCTAATTTGAACATATATAGTTTAATACACATTCAATTAATTTGGGACTGTAATTCTTCCATATTTTATTTATGTGTGTAAAATAATCATAAAGGTATCAAGTCAATAGACAATTTAGGCAATGACCTTCCATACGAGATATTCTAATGAAAGCCTTGTGTTCTAAAACTATACATAAGAAAGAGCATAAACAAACAAGCAGATACATTTCATAAAATAAAAACACAAACATTTAAAATTCTATCATCATAAAACATCAACTTGTAACTAATTATAAAAATCATATTAATTAAAAATACTTATAAAGAATATTGTGCATTGAATATTGGTGCTTACAAAATTTGAGATTCATTCATGATGTTGAAAAAATAAGATTTTATTAAATTAAACAGGAATTTAAAGATTCAAAAGTTAATAAACAAATTCTACTCATCTAAAAGTAATTATTGTATATGATATTACATGTGTAAATATATTATACACAAACAAACAACCACACACAAAAAATACATATCGTAAATAAAAGCACATAAATTTAAAATTCTATCATCAGAAAACATCAATCCGTAAATTAATTTTTGTATTTCATGTTTATTTTGTTTGTATTTATCATCATCATGAGGGTCATTTGATATATTTTTAGTTTTACATTGAATTATCGTGGTTAAAAAAATATTCATGCTCATAGTCACTTATGATGTTGTGATTATTTGTATTGTTGAAAAGTATATATTGATTAAAAGAAATCATGAAAACTTGTGATTTTCAAACTTACCAAAACTGGTGATGATTCTTACAAGGAAAATCTATAGTCATTGTTACTTGTGGTATTGTCGTGGTCATTTGTATCTATAAAGTTTATTGACTAAAAATATTTGTGAAAATTTGATTTTGTACTAAATAGATTTAACAAGTTATAAACTCCACCCATTTTGTAGCATAAAAAATTACCTAACTAATGCACTAATTATGAACTTACAATCATTGAATTAAATAAAAAAATCGATTAAAATGTAAGATACGAATATATTAATTAAAAAATCAAATTAAATATTGATAGGGGAACTATGTCAAGATGACGAGCTCGGTGCGATGGCTATGGTTTCCCAATGTTTTCTCTTTCCTTATGTAGGCATGATTCTTCAAACATCAAATCCACCTTTCGCGTCATTGCTAGGATACAATCTCACTACTCACGGGTCTAATAATGGATTTTTTCAATGGAGTAAATATCGGTTTCAGTCTCTTGTGCGGGGATGGAGAATTATAGCCCCAGCTGTTGATAGTATCATTCACCAGATCATCGATGCAAAGTATTGCTCACCCCGTATGTACACAATGGCATAGAAGGAAGCAAAGGGAATCACATTCATGATTTGGGAATGGGCCTATGTAGGATTAAGGTGACTCTAGTGCAGAAATCTTATAATTGTTTGTTCTTAGTCACAAGGCAAATATCAGTCAGATTTAAAGGCAAAATGTTGGCTACAAAAGTGAATCTTCTACATATAGCACTCTATTTCATATATCTATTGTTAAAGATACTGGATCTGGATATTCTCAATCCCCTCAGCACATTAGGTTTTCAAAATGGAGGAGTAGTGTTAGATCTAGAGAGTCTGCTTTGGTTTTTGCAAATTTAGATTTTTACTCCATCAAAGTGGGTGGATTTAGTGGTCTGGACATCATTTATGAAGTGAGTACTTCCATGCAAATCACTCTCACTCTTTCCATCTGCACACTTATCCATTGATTAGACTAAATATATGTGTGACTGTTAAGTATGGGCACTCAATCTAGTAGCCTACCAATTTTTTTATCAAATACAAAAATGGAAAATCAATATTATTTTGGGTTCGGGCCACAGATCATGTCAAACAATTAAAGCACAAAATCATGCTTACTCTAGGTATCCCTATGCTCCTACAACGTCTGATCTTTGGAGGGAAATCCATCCAGGAAGATGTTACAAGATTATAACATCCTCATGTCATCCACCATATATTATACTTGAAGCTTCGGGGAGGATCACCTCGACCAAGAAATTCAGACATCATAGGGGAAGTGTCCAAATCTAGTATTCACAAAGGAGCAAAATGAAATCAAGGGCTAGTTAATGGAGGCTTTTTGTTCTTACATATCCTCAAAGGAGTTTGGTTCCTCAACAACACCAAATTCGACACACAATATACCCAACCCCTACATAGTGGAAAAACTAAGTGAATTCTGAGTAATCACAGTAGATCTACCATAAACAAATTATTTTTTCAAAACATATGAATCTCAAGCAATACCATGCAGATTCAACAATTTTGGCCAAAAAAAGTGGATCTCTTCCATTGGATATTCATAAATTAGACGATAAATTGTGAGATTCACCTTTCCTCCATGGGCTTTTTCATAGTAAAATTTGCATCGTGAGAGGATTGTGAATATATATTGTAAGGAAGTCCATGGTCTTGGGGCTTTGAGGGACCTTTTGTCACCCCTTGGTTCCCATATTTCAATGCTAATATAATGGTAGTATCTAAAATGCCGATTTTCTTTAGATTGCATAATCTACCCCTACAGTTATGGATCCATAAAGTGATAGAATCCATTGGGAACATATTAGGGTGATACATAAATAAATATACACAATTATTGAGGAACAAATCTACACAGTTGCCAGAATTTATGTGGAGGTGGACCTCAACAAAGGATTGTCGGATTATATTCTCTTGACGGACAAGAAGAAGTGCTCGACACAGTTCCTAGATTTTGAGAACACAACATTTAGATGTTGAATAAAACGAAAAATGGGACATCCTCAAAATTCATGTCTTGATGCCAAGAATGCACTTGAAATGAGGAAGAAAGAAAGAAATAAACCCAAGAGATGGCAATTCCCATAGCAGTTGCCTAACGAAGAAGAGAATGCTGAAGAAATGGATCCTCCTACCAATGAGGAAGCCGAAAATACACAAGAAAATGTATAAAGGGGGAGCGTTAATCATGAAGTTCCAGGAACTCCAACACACACATTGAGGAAAGATATTTTTGTGTGTTGTAGAATTTGTAGACATAGAAACACAAACAAGAGCAAAGACAAACAAGTAAACACATTACATAAAATAAAAACACAAAAATATAAAACCCTATCATCATGAGACATCCCTTTGTAACTAATTATAAATATATATTAATTAAAAATACTTATAAAATAATTTGATTGTCAAATATGCATTGAATAATGATACTAACAAAGAAAAACATGGTCATTTGCAAAAATAAATAAAATTTTGTTAAACTAAATGCTAATTTGAACATATATAGTTTAATACACATTCAATTAATTGGAAGTGCAATTCTTGGATATTATATTTTGTATGTAAAATCATCATAAATTTGACGCGTATCAAGTCAGTAGTTAATTTTGGAAATGACCATCCATACACCATATTCTAATGAAAGTATTTCTAGTGCTCTAAATTTTACATAGAAACAAGAGAATAAACAAACAAACACATACATTACATAAAATAAAAGCACAAACATTTAAAATTCTGTCATCATAAAAATTCTATCTATTTATAAAAAATGATTACTTAAAAACAATGTTCATTGAATAGTGGTGCTTGCTAAAATTCAAATTCATTCATGATGTTGTTGTCATTTGTAGAAGAAACAAGATTTTATTAAATTAAAATGCAAACTACAGATCAATACTTTAGTATACAAATTGTACACAGTAGAAAAGTAATTACTGAATATGATATTACATATGTGTAAAAATATTATACACATACAAACATAACAAACAACCAAAGGAAAACAAGAGCACAACAAAAAAATACATAACATAAACTAAAACCACATACATTTAAAATTCTATGATCATAAAACATCAATTTGTAAATTAATTTTTAAATCCTATGTTTTTTTTGTTTGTATTTTATCATCATCAAGTGGTACTTTTTATATATTTTTAAATGTTCAGTGAATGATTGTGGTTTAAAAAAAAATCATGGTCATAGTACCTTGTGATGTTGTGATTATTTATATTGGTTAAAAGTATATATTGATTAAAAGCCATCATGAAAACATGTGATTTTCAAACTTACAAAAAATGGTAATGATGCTTACAAAGAAAATCGATGGTCATATATTTTTGTGTTATTATAACAAGTTATAAACTCCACCCATTCTATACCACAACAAATTAATTAACTAATAAATTAGTTATTTATTTCGTTTAAAGTGGCGTTGTTCATCATTATTAATATCAGTTTATTTAATCAAATTATTAAATT
>APFE030174385.1:110109-130322 GCA_000404065.3 Pinus taeda | reverse complement strand
ATTTTATGAATGAAGTATCAAAACATATCAAATATTATTTAAAATATATTTATAATCTAATATGATATAAATGGAAGTATTAATTTTTTTTTGTACTTATTATTTAAAAAAAAAAGAGTAAAATGTAATAAATGTGTAGAGATAGTTTAATTCCAAATAAGACTTCCATAAATATGAGGCATTAGTTAGGGTATAAAAGCATTTAAATAACTAGTTTTTTTGTGGTTTCAAATCCTTTTAATTTTGAATTTTTCATTTATATAGTTAAGGTTTATTTTCCAAAGAATTAAAGATGTTTATTATATTGGGAATTAATAAATTTTATGAATGAAATATGAAAATATATTAGATGGTATTTAAAATATATTTATAATTAAATATGTTATAAATGGAAATTTTAAATTTATTTGGATACTTACAATTAAAATAAAAATAAAAATTGGTAAATGTATGGAGCATCTAATCTAATTGCAAAGTAGACTTCCATAAATGTTATGCAATGGTTAGGAACCATTACAATTAATAACTTTTAAATGCTAGTGGTGGTGTATCATGGTATTGAAATCGCAACAGAAATAATGATAAATCATATAAAACATGGATAATCATTCTAATAAATTCAAGATTTTTAGTTTTCCATTCTTGAATTTTTTTTTGCCATGAATGTAAATTTGAGTTAATGAAGTTGTTTTAGTTGTAAGAGTAAATCTAGCTTCCAAAACCAAATTGTCTTACTGCAACATTCGATGTATGCAACTTGTCACATACCCCCTTGGCATAATACTAACAACTACCTACTATGCTCCACTCGATCCTCAATGTGGACTTTTAGGTTTAATTAATAGACTTAGTTACTACACTCCCAAATCAACACTTCAACATTTCCTATGCATAAGAGAAAAGGATCAATCGTGGGCATTCATCAAGATAAGATTATGCATTTGAGTTTCGTTCCTTTGATGACTCTACACAAGCATTAATGGAAATGTTGTCATATATACACTATAGCTGGCATTTCCATATATCATGATCATAGTCCTAACTTCGTAGTCGAAAGTATTATTGAGATATATCTTGTGCAATATGAGTCATAGTGACTAAATAGCTAAAACAAGCCTCAATGTATGCAATTGACCCCATGATGCATAATGCATAGCATAAATAACTTGAACCATGGGCTATATAATTTCAAATAGTAAAAAACATAATTATGCATCATACATACTTGTCTCATACATAAATATTCATCATCTTAAAAGCCAATATAGCACATAAGTTTAAATATATGAAAACATAAAGAGTAACGAGACACATACAGAACATCCCAAGCAATTGAAGCAAACTACATCAGCTGAAGAAAGTCACTTGGAAACCGAGCACTACTGCCCAACCTAGAACTGACTTCCTCGAGTTCACCCCTGAGCCAAGAGTTCTTGCCATGGATCAACTGGCTCTTGTTGGTCTCTTCAATGGGTATTTAATACCCTCTTTCATGATATGGCTTCCATTAGCAGCATCATGCTTTTATGGATCTTTTTTATCCATTTCCTAGCCTTTTCCCAAAAAAGTTCACCTTTCTCTCCCGCAAGGATTTTCTTCATAAAAGCTTGCCTTTATCTCCCATAATGATTTTATGTTTTTCTGCATCTCTCTAACTAAGTAACTTAATGGATATTTATCTCCAAAGCCATTAAGATTATCTAGAATTGGATCTAGAAGTCTTATCATGAAAGAGTTATCCATTCCCGTTGACCAATGTGATTTCATTGGGAAAGAACCTCATCTCTTGGTGTCTCGTTTTCCAAGAATTTTACATTATCTTTATTTATTTAACAATAAAGTATTTACTTTCATTATTACATCTTCGACCTAGATTTTCTTAGCTTAGGTTAATAGAGTTTTAAGTACAATGGAGGGGTGTTACATACTCCCCCCCCTTAAATTTACATTATCCTTGGTGTATTACTACATCTTACAAATTATTTCCTTGTTCACAGGTAGTTTTTTCTGCATTTACAGGTTCCCATGGGCTTGCCAACTGAATCAGATCTTCTGATACATTAGTTACAAAGGAGTTCTACCAACAATCTCCTTCCATTGCTTCCTGTACATTTCTTTCAATAAATTTTGTGAGAGATTTTCAAATAAAGAAACTCAATTTTGTTTACCACAGTTAATGTAATAGTACTACTACATGAGTAACTACAGGTTAATGTTGTCTGCCCTTTAACGATGATTCCTCATTTCCATTTTATTTAAATAATAGGAAGAAATGCAAGTTCTTCTAATGCATTTGTCTTCTTGTCGAACACATGCTTCATGCAGTTTCCCTACATTAGTCATAACAAGTCAAGCTAACACATTTGACCAATCCACATGTATAAAATATCATATCAGGTTAGCTCAACATAGCCAACAAAATAATAACCCATATGTAACCATCCATCATAGATCACATTGATCAAAATCATGAATTTCATGCATACAAAACTATAACAAAACATTGATACTTATCCCTGTATCACACCTTATCTTCTACCTTTATCTTTTCTCTATGCACTCTATGTCGGTTTCCACAGTAGGCCATCGCCCAGTGCCTTCTTCTCAACCATATGTACTTACACATAGTGTGGATCACACACATATAGTTATACATGTCATATATCATCATGCAATACATGCATCCATAAGAGTACGATATGTACCATTTTTACACACTGCGACATGTACACGTGTATACAATACAAAATGTCCTTAGCATCACCTGCATGACATATACCTCATCCACATGTTTTCAACCATGTTAGTATTATGCTAAAAATTTCTTCAATTATTCAAATTACCTTTAAACAACTATAATCAAATTGTGCTCGGTTTGTCAATTCAAGATTAAGGAATTTCATGGACCTATTCAATATTTACAATGAGAGCAAAAGTAAATGATTTTTATATGAAAGTATTCAAGTGATTTTATTTAGATAACCCTTTTCATGTGGCTTTTGGTTGCAGGACAATTTCAACAAAATAGTATCATATACGTATTCATGCATACTAGAATTTATTATACCAATAACTTTGAGTTTTGGAATTTAATGAATAACTAGTCAAGGTATTAATTAACATCAGAATATGACCTCCACCCCATCGTAAAATAGACTTATTGACTATGATAGTTAGTCTAGTATCTAGTTCAGTATTATATTTCAAGTTTAATAACAACACTTAGCCTTGTCTTTAAGAAAATAATTGTTATGTTGTCATATTCAAAACTAGACAATGTTATCAATGTGTTGTAGTAGCTACAACCACCCTACAAAAATTTTCCTTAGATTTGTTTTGGAGCCTCCCTACCAACCTTCAAAGCAGCATGTCTTGCTTTGTCAAGTACAGAAGATCCAGTGATTTTCTTGCAAAAATACAGCCCGTCGATCAAACCTTGATGCGTTTCCCACACATATTGTTCATCAGGACTTGGTCTAGCAAGAAGTTGAGTAGCTCCTTCAAGAATTTGCACAAATCTGGAGGGAAACCAACCTTCCTCCATAAATTTCACAATCCTGACTGGCAGCCTGTTGGGCGCCAGAATTACGCAATTCTGTTGAACAAGCTTCACCCATAAAATTGTGCAATCCTTCCTAGCTGGGATGCTCAACCCATAATTTGCACAAATCTGAGTAGCATTCAGCTTCTTTGCCTAGAAATTGTGCAAATATTCTAAGTAGCCAGCCTAAATCCCAACAAGAAATTTTCATTTTGTCCCAGCAGTTGAGCAACCTCTTGCATGTGCAGTTGATTTGATTAGTTCCCTCCGGGACTGAGCAAAACAAGCTTGCATGCATGGGCTACCTGTCCCAAGGAAACATGCAAAGGCATCCCTTGTTTCCGAGATTTAATTTTTTCAATTGAAGGTCACATGCAAGGATCATTTCAGAAACCTCCCACCAAGTGTTGCTTTCCCTAGACTTGTGGCATGCACATTCCTCACATTGGCCTTGTAGCTCTGACATTCCAAAATATATTTAGGAGTTATCGGCACATTCAGCTCAGCCATCTTGGGGTAAGCTCAGTTTCCATGTCTTGTGTTGCATTTCTAATACTTTTTGTGTTTCGCTTCGAATGAACACTGCGTGCTTGATTTCATTGAGCACTTTTTGTCGTTTTGGTACATACTATCTTATACCAGTAGCATTTTAGTTTTCATTAATGTCTAACTATTCTCGCATGCATGAAACTAATTTTCACGAATGGTCGCCAATATGGCGACTCGCTACACCCACATGCATTTTGTTCCATTTTCTGAATCTGTCATTCACCATTTTCATGCATGATCATTCACCCATGTTTACACTCAGTATCGCTATGCATTCACATTTACATTCGTGTTCTATTACCCGTCTGCGAGTCTAGGTTGCCTTGGCCCAGACTCTGCCTAACCAAGACAACATTGCACAATCCTGAAAGGGAAGGCTTTGTCTTTCTCTCAAGAAATGCAACACAAACCCTAAACATTGAACCCTAAACCCTGAAACCTAAGAATTTTATCATCTATTAAGAATAATTTTGTAACTTTTATTTAAGTGTTTATTAAAATAATTTACTAAGTTGTTATAAAACCTAAACCCTAAACCCTAAACACTAAACCCTAAACCCTATACCCTAAACCCTAATCATTTAATAACATTTTAAAAAGTGTTTTGTAACCTTTTTTAATTGTTTATTAAAAGCTCATAATAAATTTTTATAGAACCTAAACCCTAAATCCCAAACCCCAAACCCTAAACACTATAAACTAAACCCTAAATGTAGGCATTTTATAACATTTTTAAAAGCATTTTGTAACTTTTATTTAAGTGTTTATTAAAAAAATTTACTAAATTTTTATAAACCTTAAACCATACACCCTAAAGCCTAAACCCAAAAACCTAAACCTTAAACCCTAAACCCCAAACACTAAACCCTAAACCATAAACCCTAAGAATTTTATAACAGTTTAAGAAGAATTTTGTAACTTTTATTTAAGTGTATATTAATAGAATTTACTAAAGTGTTATAAAACCTAAACCATAAACACAAAACCCTAAACCATAAACACAAAAACATAAACCCTAAACCCTATACCCCAAACCCCTAACCCTAAACGTTAAACCATAAACCCTAACCATTTTATAAAATTTTAAAAATTATTTTGTAACTTTTATTTAAGTGTTTATTAAAAGAATTTCCCAAAATGTTGTAGACCCTAAACACTAACCCCTAAGCCTAAACCTAAAACCCCAAACCTTAAACCCTAAACCCTAATAATTTTATATCATTTTAAAAAGTATTTTGAAACTTTGTTTAAGTGTTTATTAAAAGCATTTACTAAATTATTATAAACCCTAAACCATAACCTCTAAACCCCAAACCCTAAACCCTAAATCATAAACCCTAAACCTTAAACCTTAAACCCTAAACCCCAAACTGTGAACACTAAGCTCTAAACCCTAACCATTTTGTAACATTTTAAAAAGTGTTTTGTACTAACTAGGATAAAGGAGTGAGATCTCAAACATAGTTAAGTCAGTTTTTTTTTTCAATTTAATTAAAAGGAATGTCATAGCTACAAGTGTTATTAAATATTTATTGTCTTTTAATCTTGATCAACATCTATCAAACATTTTGTTTCAATAAATTATATATATATTTTTTAAATAACTATACAAAATTGTGTAAAATAAAAATAATTACAAAGCAACATATTAAAACATTGATCCTTATTCCCCCGATCGGGGTGGCTGCCTGAGTAAATAGGCCAGATATGGCTGTTAGGAAAATACCAGGGTAGATACAACCCACCACATCTGACACGCTCATGGCGATTGGTGCGGTGGCGTTCCACGTGAGGAAGTACAAGTTGGAAGGGAGAAGTGGTAGCCAGTGCTAGGGTAGTGATGGAGGTGGGAAGGATAGTATAGGAGGATGGATGGGACAGAGAAGGAATAAGGGGGAGTATGAAGGAATGAAGGGTGATGGGAAGTGTATTGATGCGAAGGAGAGATAGGGAACTGAGGAGGAAGATCAACTCATCAACCTGCAATGACACCTTCGAAGTGGCATCAGATATGTAATCTGGCCATATTCATTAAATGAAATGTTGCATGTGTGTTTACATAGAAGGGGAATGAGAGGTTAGAACAGAGAGGAGGGAATGCAGAGAGTTAAGGGGAGAAAGGTTGAACCTGTAAATGGTATTGGAAGGGACCATGAGGGACCAGAATATGAGGGAGGCCAGGTTAGTAATTTAGCCAGCCAAAGTTGTAAGCTAGAAGGAGAGAAGGGAGATAAGCAAGTGAGAGGTGGGATAATTGCAAGGGATAGAGAAGAGCAAAAGACACTCAAGCCAAAGGGGAGGGAGAGGGGAAAGGAATTGAGGGTAGGAATAGTATTTGTATGGCTCGAGGGACGGGAAGGTGAGGGTAAAAGTGTTATGCGAATTGAGCACCAAGACTATATCCCTGCGAATAGAGAAGAGAGAGGCAATTTCCAAAAAGGCAGAGGGTATAGTTCATGGAAGGGGAGTCGCATTGTTAGCTCTGGCAAAGAGGCTATTGCATGGTAGGGGAGTGGCATTTTTAGCTCTGGCAGAGAGGCTATTGCGTTGTAGGGGAGAGGCATTGTTACTTCAAACAAAAATGAGGCAACAGAGCAGTGGGCAGAGGGGCATCGGGGCTGAGACAGGGATGGTAGGAGATGTAAGGAGAGGGGTAGTGATAGAATGGTGGAAAGGCTGGAAAATGTAATTTGTAAACAAACTAGAATGTTTTGTCAATATGTGAGCACAACAAGTGACATGGCTAGACCAGTTCGTGGGAGAGGACACGACAAAAGGGGAAGGGAGTAGCCTCGGGGTGCTGACCCAGGTACTTTGGATCCGAGGTAGGGAAGAAAGCCAGTAGAAAGACTAATCCATGAAGCAGTGACAACGTATAGAATAGGGACAAATGCATGCATCATGAAGATCTTAGAACACTGGGAGGAATAGATAAAAGAGGAGGCAGATTCAGAAGAGGAAATGGAGGCCTGAAGAGAGGTAATCCCGGACCAAGGAAATACGAGGGGAAGACTAACTCAATTTAAGCAGACTCTATACCTATACTGGCTGGTGAAGAGCTTGATGGGGAAGGCCATGGAAAAATTATCAATGGGGATGGCAATGACCCTCTAGGACATGCCAAACTACAAGAAGGACCTATAGACCATATAGT
Source organism: Pinus taeda (assembly GCA_000404065.3). NCBI lineage: Eukaryota > Viridiplantae > Streptophyta > Pinopsida > Pinales > Pinaceae > Pinus > Pinus taeda. Next base: position 123,078 of record APFE030174385.1, on the reverse strand, counting down.
TTCAGTTGTGAAAGCAGGACATCCACCTAAACTAAATCTAAAGGAATATCCCTTGTATCATCGAGCTGGTAGATACACTAGGAGACTCCGCTGACGACCCAACCCCAGTCAACTCAGTCTCAGAGGATCAAAACGAATAGTCAGGGTCCTGACTATTTTTAAGGTTTTAGTGGATAACATTTACTTTTATAATGTATGCTTATGATAGATAGAAACCCAGACTCGTATTATGATATAGATATATATATATAGCTTGGGTAGATCGCCTTAAACTATATGATTTTTCGATGGCATATAATAAGGATAGGTGGCCAACAAAATTGGTTTCCCACTGGGCAAGTTGAGGCCACCTATCTCATCTATGTGGTGTAAACTTGTTTTTCATAAATAGAAAATAGAAGGTCCTACCAAGCATTACAAAAAAAATTCATGCCTATCTTTTTATTATTAAAATTTGAATTACTAACTTTCAATGGGTATCCTCTTGTTTCAGTGACTAAGAACTAACCTAATTCCTCGATTAACATCTGTAAGAACTAACCCAAGTCCTCGACTAACATTTGTAAAAAAATTACTAATTCTAAGTCCAAACCCTGAACTCATCTTCAAGTTGGTAAAAGTGGGAGTGAAATAAAAAAATTGTTATACATTACTATCATATATATTGTAACACCCTTGAATGCACCAATTACTCCAATACTTTTCTTATTTTACTTTTAAATATTTGAACTATGAACTAGGTTTGTACTTGGACATAAGACTCGGGAAGGGTTTAGTAAAATGCATAATTGACATGTAAATAATTAAAGAATAAAATTTGTGTGAACAAACTAATCATATGAAAAACTGTGCAATGAATTCAAAGAACCTCCAAACACTTCGATAGAGTGGGAAGACAATTATGATCTTCCAACGACCTCCAAACACTTGGATACAATTGGAAGAGAGTCATGATGGGATGGGTTGTCTTTCCTCTGTTTTTTTCTTATTCTCTAGAGAAGTAACGATCTCTACTGTTTTTCTTCTTCTCTAGAGCAACAACGATCTCTACCAAGGGTAGAGTATTGTTGGGTATAAGGGATTTATTGAGTTGGATACAAGGCTAGTGGAACCTCTGAAGTTGTTGAATTGAAAAGATTAATCCTAAACTGGATTGATTAGTCTTAAGGTTTAGAGGAGTTATCTTGATATTATAAACTAAAGAATTGTTTGGAGAAAGGAGCTCAGTGGAGAGTCTGGATGTTATTCCCTGACTCGTGGTTGAGAGGACGGTCTTCTAAATATAATTATATCAGAGAATAGATTAGAAAATAGATAAGCTACCTTATGTTTTTGTTTAGAGTTCTTACTTGAGTCTTGTAATAATTCCTAAATATTTTATGTAAAACAATTGCCTTGATAGAAAATGATCAATATGAATTGTTAGTTAATATCTCTCTTTCGGCGAGATTGTAGAGTTACATAGAGGAAATGCTTACCGCACTAATGAATCAGTCATGAAAATAAAGAGAAATGGGTTTTGTGAAAAAGGATGTCATACATGAACGTATAAGGAATATGTTTATTATATAAAGAAATTGGAAATTCATGAATGGCTTGCTGAGGTGATTTCATAAAAAAAAAAAGCCTATATATTTGCTATAGGACTTATGCACTAGTTGAGGGAATGTTGGTTAGTATTGAGGTCATGAGTTTGTGACTCTATCTAAGACATTCGAACATCCAAGCAATGATGTAACCCAGGCCAATGGACTGGTCCTGAAGATACCAGAATCTGAATTTATCATCTAATTTCATTTATCATTAAATTGGTAATTAAAATCCTGTGTCATGAAATTGGAGTAAAAGTTACTTAAATCGTCTCGTTAAATATTCAAATATTTATCTATAGTCATGAATCTATCATTAATTTAATTTATCATTAAATTTGTGAGTCATGAAATTGCATGTCAATCCATTTATCATTTACTTTGTGTGTCCATAAATACATAGAAATTGCATTGCATGTGGGCAGGGACTACCGCTCAGTGGCTTTGTTTATTTATAATATTTGTCTAATAACCCCAGTAAATGTAAATGTGAATTTTACTATGGTAAAAGACAATATAGTAGTTGTTGTTTATGTTCAAAAGAAACAAAACTGTGATAAACTACATTATTGAATAAATTAAATATTTTCTTTAAATGTTGGCAGCCTCTCGGAGGTGGATTTCAAAGAAAAAGATCAGTTGTAATAATTGATTGGAACTGCCCTCCCAAATAGGAAAAGGTCCTGGATGTAGGGAGGAAGTTCTATGCTGTTGGGACAGACAGAAGAGATTTTTCCTAAGAAAAGAGGAAAGAAATACAAGAGAAAGAGGGTTAAGTCTGGTAGGGACCAGATAACTAGGCACAAGTTGCACAGATTCTTGTTGAGGGCTTGAGGCCTGTAAGATGGCTCGGGGGGAGAAAACCATCTGAGGGATGGATCTCATGGCTGGATGGAAGAGCAGAATCAAGGTACAGAAGACTTGCTTAGGTACCTGCTCATGACTCTGGTGAACCAAGTACGGTTTCCAATTACAGAGTCTCTGTTGAAATTAAAAATAAGGAAAGTGCAGTAGAAATTACAGTGGTTAATTGATACTGTGTTTTATTCCAAAGATTACCGTTATGATAATAGTATAACTATCTAGATATAGTCTAAATAAAGATAGGTTGTAAATGTTAGGCATGACCCAAAACCTGCTAAACTGATATTAAAGCTACACGAGTGTGGTTCCCAGTTAACAACAGAGTATATAATGACTAGCATAATACAATACAGAATAGGAGACAGAGATAGTCTCGAGCAAGCAAACGATTAACAGATCCAGTTGTCGGGCAATTGCATGCAAACAAAACTATTATAAAATCATGCTAATATAAGAATAAGTTGAAACATTTGAGCCTGAGTATTAATGCCGGCGGTAGGTCCGAGAATAATACACGTTAACAGGCCGGAACAAATACATGCATAGCTGTAAATTCGATTGAAAAGCAAGAGACTAGTATACTATCCATATTAAAAGGAAATAATTATATTCTGCAAACGCACGGGATGGAGAACCATACCCTAGCTGTACAACCTTCAACAGTAAATAGCCACATTCATAGCTACTGTCATCGAGGAGTCAGTTCAACATATAAACGATAAGGAAAACGTAATGACAGCACTATGAAACCGTGCTTATGCTTGCAAAAATAATCTATACATGCGTAATATATGACTGGTTAAATGAAAAGAATATAGTATGGCGAATACAGTAAACTGGTAGAGCTTATAACCAGATAACCTTGGCAAAAACCATATAGAGTATCGAAACGTTACTCCTTGAAACTGTAAGCATGTAACCATTTCAATAGTAATGTTCAGTACACGGCAAGCAAAAGGGTTCGAACAGAGCCATGCTCGGTTATACACAGATATATATATATGAACTAAAGAAAACAAATACCTCAATAGTAAACCCTAGTCAGGCATTATCGCACAAGTGTTTATTTATATAACAGGAAACTCAACATTAAAAACCCAGATTCATAAATCATGTCTATGCGTTAAGACTCGGTCTTATACAATATAGAATATCCATTACAGACAAGCCCAATATCTAGAAATGCCAACATGGGCGATTAAACCCTAAACAAAATTACAGAAAGAAGAGACAAAGTGCACGGGTCGCCATGGACTGTGCGCTCCCGGTGCTGAACATAGATCCAAAAAGATAACAACCATATGTAAACGGTGAGGGTCCGCCTGTAAATACCTTAGCCAATTGAAGAAGGGTCAACCAGCGTTCAAACGGTGGACTGCCACAATCAAACCCTTGACTCTATTAAAACAAGGAACTACCGAGCTCTAATATTCAAGGAAATGGGTATCAGGAGTAAATAACTCACCTGTGGCGGCCGAGAGAGTAGTAATGTTGAGCTTAAAGGCTGTGACATTGTCGAAAACGCAGGACCGAACCCATCTGCATACCTTGCAGCGAGAGCACAAAGTTATAATGAGCCGTAAGCAGACAATAGATTAAGTCATGCGGAATGCAAGCTCTAAAGTTAAACTAGTTAACCATTACCTTGCAGGGGTAATAGCAAGTTCTTAACGTTTTCCTGAGGACGAGCAAGAGGTGAGGACGAAGCCTTAGGTCTCACACCGGCATCAGAGCACCCGGAGGAGTCGGAGGAAACTGTGAGGAATGGGTGCTGGGCTCGCTCCGGTGGGGTTTTGAGCTGCCCTAAAACCCTTAACCATTTCCCTCCGTTGGATCTGAAATGAAGATCCTGACCGTCGATGCCTGGCGGGAATCTGTAGCGGAGTATCCAAGGTGCCCAAGGCCGAGCGGTCATATGGCAGGGTGGGCCGGACATGCCACCTGCCAAGCGGTGGACTACACTCATAAAGACATCAAGTGATCTGGCACCTGCAGAGGCTGCGGTCAGACCACCTAACTCCGCACTTGATTAATACATTGCGTACTAGGTAGGGTCACAAGGTTAATGATTTAGTTTTAAGTCAATGCGACCAACCCAAACACCATGTCAACATAATTATCATGTCACCGTATAACAACATAGTAAAGTGCTGAAAAAACAATCACATAAATTAAACCTTGTTATATAGTTTAATGGTGGGTAGATGCACCATGTTGATAACGCATTACATGCAGTAACACCTAGTTAGAGAGTATGCAAAGTAGTAAGTCCGTTTGCATGGTATGCGTAAATTTTTTGTTTATTTGTATAGTAATGAGGATGTGACAAATTGGTATCAGAGCCCAGTTACAACACTGTGGCCTCAAACATGACATGTTTCACTGTGCAGAAGCATACACCATGCATATATATATGAGAACTGATAATTTACTTAACTATTGTTCTGTCTATGAAGCGGTGACACACAAAATTATAACAGCTAGCAGTTAAGCCAAAAAAAAAAAACAGCGAAATGCAAGGAGACGGCAGTAACCCTCGGGAGAACCCAAAGCTATGGGTACAGTTGGGTGAGGAAACACGAAGTACCAATGTTGCCATAATGGAAACCGTTCAGGAGTTGAAAAATGAGATGGCATGCTTGCGAGAAGAAAACGCACGTTTGACAGTAGAACAAGAAAGAATTCTGAAGAGTTTGTCGGACAGGCAAAATCCACCTTTATCTAACCCCAGCGCGGAACAACAGAGGGTGACAGAGGAGCAAGACTTTCAGAAAGTACTTGAAAATTCAGCAGGCAAAGAGGATCATTCTGACAATGTACCACAGCAGCAAACCTCAAAACGTTAGAAAATGGAGCTGCAAGGAGAATTCCGGAAGATTAAACCCCCACATTTCGATGGCGAACAGGAAGAGGCAGCAGAAGCATGGTTAATAAATATGAATAAATATTTTCAGTTGTATGAGTATGATCACAACTTGAAGGCGAGACTGGCTATTTTCCAGCTACAAGGTAATGCAACCTTGTGGTGGGAGGAAATCAAGATTGTTAAGGGGGTCAGTGAACGGACCATTACATGGGAGAAATTTCAGAAATACTTCAAAGAGAGGTACCTAACTGAGCGCTTCTATGATGAGAAAGTGAGAGAGTTCCATGATTTAAGACTGGGGCAGCAGACTATGGATGAGTTCATTAATCGCTTTACCTCCCTGCTACATTATGTACCTTATATCAAGGAGGAGAAAGCCAAGGTCCAAAGGTTTGTGAGCAGCTTACCTTCATATATAAGAGAGAGGATTGAGTTTGACAATGCTAGGACTATGGATGAGGCTATTCATAAAGCAAGGATCTGCTACCAGCAGAATAAACAGAAGGGGGATATTTCAAATAAAAGATGGAATGAGAAAAAGAGTAGTTGGATGGCTGGAAACAACAAGGGAGGTCGCAGTAATGGAAGTAAGGGAGCTGGTAAAGGATTAAACAGTAGATCTGTAGCAAGAAGTGTGCCCCGAGCTAGGCCAGTAAGTGAATCTAGAGTAAGTGAACAGCCTGTTAGGCCAGAAAATGAAGGGATGACCAGACCTTCAGTTCAATGCTGGGGCTGTGGAGGACCTCACTATGTCAAAAACTGCCCGCAGCGAAAGGGGACGGACCAGATATCCCAAATTTATGAAGCATCGACCGTTGGGGACGTGGCACGAAGTGTACCCAGAATTAATGCAGCCTTGGAGGACCGCCAAGCGGAGTACCAGCCATCTATGGTTGAATTTGAAGGTAAAATTTCAAACCTTTCTATAGCTGTTCTAATTGATCCAGGAGCTACTTTAAGTTATGTTAGCCCAAAGATAGTAGAACAGTGTAAGTTACAATCTGAAAAGTTCAGAAATCCGTGGCTGGTCCAATTAGCTAAAGGAGCCAAGAGACGAGTTTTGGCCAAAATAAACAATTTCTCTTTAACCATAGCAGGGCAGCCAATAGTGGCAGACTTAAACATACTACCGCTGGGTTCATATGACATCCTGATTGGGATGGATTGGATGGAAAACACTGGTCTTTAGTGAATTGCAAGACAAAAACTATCTACTATAAGGATGACCGTGGAGAGCAGCAGGAGTTACAAGGGATCAAACATCCCGTACAGATTTGACCCATTACAGCATCTTAGTTAGCTAAATGCATCAGGAAGAAATGTCAAATTTATGCTATTCAGGTGGGTTACGCAAATCAGAAGGATAAAACTGCCATGCTGGGCAACATTCCGGTGGTACAAGAATTTGCAGATTTTTTTCCTCAGGAAGTACCGGGACTACCACCTAAAAGAGATGTGGACTTCACCATTGAATTGATTCCGGGAGCAGCACCCGTGTCACGGGCACCATACCGAATGAGTGTAACAGAACTAACAGAGTTAAAAATGCAACTGCAGGAGCTGTTAGACAAGAATTACATCCGTCCCAGCGTATCACCCTGGGGAGCCCCAGTGTTATTTGTCAAAAAGAAAGATGGAACTTTCCAGATGTGTATTGATTATCGTCAGCTGAATGAGCTCACGATCAAAAATAAATATCCTTTGCCTCGGATCGACGAACTTTTTGATCAGGTGAAGGGAGCGACGGTATTCTCTAAGATCGATCTGTGATCTGGTTATCATCAAATCAGAATTAAGGAGGATATCACTAAGACAGCTTTCAGAATGCGGTATGGACACTACGAATTCATGGTGCTACCTTTTGGTCTGACGAATGCACCTGCTACCTTCATGTGTTTGATGAACAGTGTGTTTCACAAGTTCTTAGATAAGTTTGTGTTAATTTCATAGACGACATTCTGATTTACTCCCGATCAAGGAAGGAGCATGGAGAACACCTGAGAGTGGTGTTGCAAACTTTGCGAGAACATCAGTTATATGCAAAGTTTAGTAAGTGTGATTTCTTTAAGGAGGAAATACAGTACTTAGGCCATGTGATCACAAAGGAAGGAATTGCAGTGGACCCTGAAAAATTCAAAACTATAATGGAGTGGCCTATACCAAAGGACGTGGCAGATATCAGATCCTTTATGGGGCTAGCGGGTTATTATAGAAGGTTTGTGGAAGGCTTTTCAAGGGTAGCATACCCTATCACCTCCTTACAAAAGAAGGGAAAGATATTTAAGTGGACCTCAGAATGTCAGCAGGGCTTTGAGCAGCTCAAGCACTTACTCACCACCGCGCCCATCTTGAGTATAACTGATCCTAATAAGGATTACGTGGTTTGTACTGACGCGAGTAAAGAAGGTGTGGGAGGAGTGCTGATGCAAGAAGGAAGGGTGATTGCATACGAATCAAGGAAACTAAAGGAACATGAGTAGAAGTACTCTGCTTACGATTTGGAATTAGCAGTTGTTATTCATGCACTAAAAATGTGGCGAAATTACCTTTTGGGAAAGAAATTTCTGTTGTTGACAGACCACCACAGCTTAACAAATTATTTCAGTCAACCCACTTTAAATATGAGACAAGCTCGTTGGGAAGACTTTTTAAGTGGGTTTGATTTTGAAATAAAGCATTTGAAGGGAAAGGAGAATCAGGTAGCTGACGCATTGAGTCGAAAGGTGCAATGTTTGTGCAGAATTTCGGTCAGTAAATGGCAGTGTACCTTACTTGAAAAGATAAAATTAGCAGCTGATCAAGATGATGTATATCAGCAAATTAAACAGCAAGTACAACAGCTTTCTGATAAGGAAATACAACAAGGATACGAGTTAGACGATGCCGGGATGCTGTATTCCCATAAAAGGCTGTATGTGCCTAACGAAGATAGTCTTAGAAAACTGATTCTCGACGAATTTCATATCAGCCATTATACCGGGCATCCAGGGTACCAGAAAATAGTCACCGCGCTTCGGAAGGAATACTACTGGCCAAAAATGAAGAAGGAGGTAACTGAGTATCTAGCGCGATGTTTAGAATGTCAACAGATCAAGGCAGAGCATTTGCATCCAGCAGGGCTGCTACAACCCTTTCCCATTCCGGAATGGAAATGGGAGACTATATCCATGGACTTTATAACTGGATTGCCTCGAACAAAGAAAAATAATGATTCCATTATGGTGGTGGTAGATAAGTTAAGTAAGGGAGCACACTTCATACCTATGCAATCCACAAATAAGGTTGTGCAAATTGCTCATATTTTCATGCAGAATGTGTTCAAACTGCATGGACTTCCGAAGGTAATAATCTCTGATCGTGATGTTAAGTTCACATCAAACTTTTGGAGGACCTTGTTTGTTGAACTGGGAACACAGCTGAACTTTAGCACAGCTTATCATCCCCAGACTGATGGCCAAACGGAACGTGTGAATCAGGTAGTGGAGGACATGCTGAGAGCATGTGTTATGATGAAACCAACCCAATGGGAGGGATACTTCCACTTAGTTGAATTTGTGTATAATAATGGGTATCACACGTCAACTCAGCTGAGTCCCTTTGAGGTTCTGTATGGGCAGAAGTGCCGCACACCCTCCAGTTGGGGTGGACCTGAGGATAGGCTAAGGTTTGGCCCGGATATGCTCAAAGAAATGGAAGACATGGTGAAGAAGGTGCGTAACAACTTAAAGGCTGCTCAAGACAGACAAAAAAGTTTTGCAGACAGGAAGAGAAGGTTCAAAGAATTTCAGGTCGGAGACCATGTTTTCATAAGAATCAAAACCAGAAGGAGTACCTTGCAGTGGAGTGGGTGTGCCAAGCTGGCACCTCGCTATTTTGGACCTTTCCAAATCCTGGCAAGAGTGGGGCCAATAGCTTATCAGCTTGCCCTACCAAGCCATATTAAGATCCACAATGTTTTTCATGTTTCTGTATTAAAACAATACGTCTACGATCCTAAACATGTGATTCAATGGCACGATGTTTGGGTAAGAATTAAATCTGGTCATTCTAAATAAGCTTTATTCTTAAACAAGGAAATAACTAAATCTGTTGTTGTTGCAGGTCGAGCCGAAAGACGAGGTTCTGGTCGAACCACTGACCATTCTCAACCGGAGAGAAGTGCAGCTGCGGAAACGGGTTATTATCCAAGCTAAGGTGCAATGGCAGCATTATGGGCCTGAAGAGGCCACTTGGGAGGACGAGGAACTCCTTAAGGAAGCTTACCCGAATTTGTTTAAGGAAAACAGACATCGGGACGATGTCCAATCACAGGAGGGGGAGATGTAATAACCCCAGTAAATGTAAATGTGAATTTTACTATGGTAAAAGACAATATAGTAGTTGTTGTTTATGTTTAAAAGAAACAAAACTGTGATAAACTACATTATTGAATAAATTAAATATTTTCTTGAAAGGCTGGCAGCCTCTGGAGGTGGATTTCAAAGAAAAAGATCAGTTGTAATAACTGATTGGAACTGCCCTCCCAAACAGGAAAAGGTCCTGGATGTAGGGAGGAAGTTGTGTGTTGTTGGGACAGACAGAAGAGATTTTTCCTAAGAAAAGAGGAAAGAAATACAAGAGAAAGAGGGTTAAGTCTGGTAGGGACCAGATAACCAGGCACAAGGTGCACAGATTCTTGTTGAGGGCTTGAGGCCTGCAAGATGGCTCGGGGGGAGAAAACCATCTGAGGGATGGATCTCATGGCTGGGTGGAAGAGCAGAATCAAGGTACAGAAGACTTGCTTAGGTACCTGCTCATGACTCTGGTGAACTAGGTACGGTTTCCAGTTACAGAGTCTTTGTTGAAATTAAAAATAAGGAAAGTGCAGTAGAAATTACAGTGGTTAATTGATACTGTGTTTTATTCCAAAGATTACCGTTATGATAATAGTATAACTGTCTAGATATAAATGTTAGGCATGACCCAAAACCTGCTAAAATGATATTAAAGTTACACGAGTGTGGTTCCGAGTTAACAACAGAGTATATAATGACTAGCATAATACAATACAGACAAGGAGACAGAGATAGTCTCGAGTAAGCAAACAATTAACAGATCCAGTTGTCGGGCAATTGCATGCAAACAAAACTATTATCAAATCATGCTAATATAAGAATAAGTTGAAACATTTGAGCCTGAGTATTAATGCCGGCGGTAGGTCCGAGAATAATACACGTTCACAGGCCGGAACAAATACATGCATAGCTGTAATTTGATTGAAAAGCAAGAGACTAGTATACTATCCAGATTAAAAAGGAAATAAGTGTATTCTGCAAATGCACGGGATGGAGAACCATACCCTAGTTGTACAACCTTCAACAGTAAATAGCCACATTCATAGCTACTATCACCGAGGAGTCGGTTCAACATATAAATGATAAGGAAAACGTAACGACAGTATTATGAAACCGTGCTTATGCCTGCAGAAATAATCTATACATGCGTAATATATGACTGGTTAAATGAAAAGAATATAGTATGACGAATATAGTATGACGAATACAGTAAACTGGTAGAGCTTATAACCAGATAACCTTGGCAAAAACCATATAGAGTATCGAAACGTTACTCCCTAAAACTGTAAGCATGTAACCATTTCAATAGTAATGTTCAGTACACGGCAAGTAAAAGGGTTCGAACAGAGCCATGCTCGGTTATACACAGATATATATATATATGAACTAAAGAAAACAAATACCTCGATAGTAAACCCTGGTCGGGCATTATCGCACAAGTGTTTATTTATATAACAGGAAACTCAACATTAAAAACCCAGATTCATAAATCATGTCTGTGCGTTAAGACTCGGTCTTATACAATATCGAATATCCATTACAGACAAGCCCAATATCTAGAAATGCCAACAAGGGCGATTAAACCCTAAACAAAATTACAGAAAGAAGAGACAGAGTACACGGGTCGCCATGGATTGTGCGCTCCCGGTGCTGAACATAGATCCAACAAGATAACAACCATATGTAAACGGTGAGGGTCCGCCTGTAAATACCTCAGCCGATTGAAGAAGGGTCAACCAACTTTCAAATGGCGGACTGCCACAATCAAACCCTCGACCTTATTAAAACAAGGAACTACCGAGCTCTAATATTCAAGGAAAAGGGTATCAGCAGTAAAGAACTCACCTGTGGCCACCGAGAGAGCAGTAATGTTGAGCTTAAAGGCTGTGACATTGCCGAAAAGGTAGGACCGAACCCATCTGCATACCTTGCAGCGAGAGCACAAAGTTAGAATGAGCCGTAAGCAGACAATAGATTAAGTCATGCGGAATGCAAGCTCTAAAGTTAAACCAGTTAACCATTACCTTGCAGGCGTAATAGCAAGTTCGTCACATTTTCCTGAGGACGAGCAAGAGGTGAGGACGAAGCCTGAGGTCTCGAACCGACATCAGAGCACCCGGAGGAGTCGGAGGAAACTGTGAGGAATGGGTGCTGGGCTCGCTCCGGTGGAGTTTTGAGCTGCCCTAAAACCCTTAACCATTTCCCTCCGTTGGATCTGAAATGCAGATCCTGACCGTCGATGCCTGGCGGGAATCTGTAGCAGAGTATCCAAGGTGCCCGAGGCCGAGAGGTCACATGGCAGGGTGGGCCGAACATGCCACCTGCCAAGCGGTGGACTACACTCATAAAGACACCAAGTGATCTGGCACCTGCAGAGGCTGCGGTCGGACCACCTAACTCTGCACCTGATTAATACATTGCGTACTGGGTAGGGTCACAAGGTTAATGATTTAGTTGTAAGTCAATGTGACCAACCCAAACACCATGTCAACATAATTATCATGTCAGCGTATAACAACATAGTAAAGTGCTGAAAAAACAATCACATAAATTAAACCTTGTTATATAGTTTAATGGTGGGTAGATGCACCATGTTGATAACGCATTACATGCGGTAACACCTAGTTAGAGAGTATGCAAAGTAGTAAGTCAGTTTGCATGGTATGCGTAAATTTTTTGTTTATTTGTATAGTAATGAGGATGTGACACGTTGGCATAAAAACGATCATACTGTGGGTTATCCGGTAACAAATTCGAAAAATACAAACCACAGATCTCTTAAATCCAGTAATGTGTGAAATCTGGTCATTTCCTGAAATTTTAATGATTTTATTCATTAATAATAAATAAAATTACAATATTGTAAATATATAAAGCAAATGTAATGTAGAGAAATGATATTTGATTATCATAAATGAGGTTGAATTAAACGATTATTAGCTACCATTTTTAATCTTAATTGTAATTGACTTAATGATAAATTGAGTTTAAATAATGAGAAATTTTCAAGATGTTTTAGATGCCCATATATTCTTAAAAATTAATTAGAGAGCTTAAAAAATGAAACAATTCTATGAAAAAAATTATGAATGTACATTGCAAATTTAGTTCTTCAACTTAAATATTGTGGAAAATAAAATTATAAAAACATTATATTATAAAATTTTACAAACTTAAATTGATAAAAACCCAAAAACCTAATATCATAAAACTTAAATAAATTAAAATTATAAAAACCCAAACTATCACATTTATCAACTTGATATTTAATAATTTCCATATTAAATTCTTTTTAATATTTAATAACTTAAAATCA